>JAJOOO010011198.1:0-10312 GCA_029582685.1 Solanum piurae
ATGAGCTTATGGGGAACACATTCCTAGTTACTTTTAATAATCTGAATATAAATAAATACTTAGTTCAAAGCTATCTTTTTATTGTTTTTATTTTATTTCAATTTAAATCCCCTCATTTTTATATAACGACTATCGAGTTAAATATTTGCTATTGACAATATTCTTCCATATTCTCTGTGGGATCGACCCCGACTCATAGTTGGGTAAATATATTGCATACGATCGTTTATATTTCTTTTCAAGAAGTATATTTGAACGTTATCAGTGGCCTGTAAACTTTTTAGGTCTTGTTATCTTTTAAATCTATCTACTCTGTGGCTGTGAGTTTGACCAATGCCAAGTGGTCAGTATTAATGATATACAACCATCTTTATTTTGTGCCCTGTTCATGTGTGTTATTATTCTCTATTTGTGCCTTCCTTAGCATGTTTTGTATGGCCTGTGGCTATGAATTCTTTATGATTGTCATTTTAACTTGTATATGTTTACTGCTCCTCCTTTTCAATGATGTCAAAAGGGGGAAGGTGTGTGCAATTGACCATGGAATTAAGGGGGAAACTGTGGGGGGAACTGTTATCTGGGAATCTGTTATCTTGCTGTGCTAAGGGGGATGTTGTGTTAAGGGGGAACTGTTATTAGAAAGAAGGAGGAACAAATAGGATGGCTATTCTCATAGTTGTTGTTGTATGATTCTATAACTGGCCAATTTGAGCAATTGAACTTTGAATGAATGTCCAAATCACTCGTGTGAGGAGTTGTCTGTGCATGTTATTTGTCATCATCAAAAAGGGGGAAATTGATAAGAGCTTATGCTTTTCAGCATTTTGATGATCTCCTCACAAGTGCAGGGACCTGGTCCTCTGCAGATTATGAATACTCGTCCAGTGGTCAAAGTTTTGTACAGCTGGAAAGCTGTCTGCTTCAGAAAGTTGGTGAAGTTGCAGAGTACTCCACCAATCAAAAGCGACGAGGTTGTTTGTTCTTTGGATAATAACTTTTCATGTCTAAATATATCCACGAACAAACAACAATATTATTCATTCATTCAAAGAGAAAAACTTTCAAGCTTCATATTAGCAAGAGACCCGATAGAATCGTCATTAATTCTTTCTGTGTCGGTTGCTTTTGTTTGCTTGTAATAAGTGCTTACATTGTAGGATTCGTTTCGTTGTGATAAGAAACGTTTCAACTTGTGTGAATCATTGTAAGTTCCTATTTAGGGATAACTTGGGTTCTTACTCTAAATCTATATTAGTCAGAGACAGATTAATATAGTGGGTAGTGTTGTATCTACTCTAGCTCGTCTAAGTAATAAGAGGTGTTACTTAGAGTTGGGATTAGCAGGCTAATCTCGGTTTGTAACTGGCTTTTACTTTTACTTGAGAAGATTAGTGAAAAGCAGTTCTAAAAGTCCTGGCAGGCCAGGTCGTGGTTTTACTCCCTTGAGCAAGGAGGTTTCCACGTAAACTCTCTTGTCAATCTTTACTTTTCAGCACTTGTTCTTTACTGCTTTAGTTTCAACTGTGCTGAGGACCTGGTCCCATTGATACTGGTGGACGCATACATTCCAACAAACTTTATTCCAATCAATCTAATAAAAGAAACAATAATAGGAGTGATAAAAAGAAATTGATCGGTACACAAGAGACTAGAGTCTTACTAATAGATCTTCTGTGAAATAAGAAACTTGGCACCATTTTTATTTTTATAATATTTGATATTAGAAAAATAAATATAATGATGTTTTTTACGATCGCACGATAAGTTCAACGATTAGTTAATTAAGAAGAGAGTAATTAAGGTGAAAATTTAAAAACATAATAGCTAACTACAACAATAATATCTTAATTTGGCCATGTAACCACGTCTACCAAAAATTACTTATACAGTTTTGTACTAGTAGTCGTTAAGAGTACATTAGGGATATTTATAGTTAACTAATTTAACTACCTAAGTATATGTGTCATATTAGTTTATTGGGCCACAATTTGCATTGGGCCTTATAGCTTCATTCTATCCAATAGTTATCAATACACTTCAATTTTGAAGCAGAGAATAGTCTACCCTATTTGGCCCAAATAGAAGAACCAAATTAAAATTGAATTAAACGAAACATGTAAAACAACTCGCATGATCATTTTATATTTGAACATATTTCCCCGGTTTGATCTACTTGTAGTTTTATTAATTTGTTTATAATTTGAAAGAATAGATGGCATGATTCTAGAAGAGTACATATGGGTTAAGAGAAAACAATTCAATTTTGGAAGTTGAGAAATTTAATGACCCTCAGGATCATTTTGATTTTTTAAAGTATTTTTTTCTATTTTAACCCTCCCTGTAGCTTCTTCATACTATTTGTGACAAGCGGGAAGGGGTGACATAATTCTCAATGTGATCGAATGAATATTGATTGAGAATTTTGACTTTGAAGGTTTGAAGTTTGATCAATGTCCAAATTCTTAGTTAATGATCTCAAACTAGAATTGTGTCAATTTTTTAGGTCCTAAAGGTGATTTTTGGCTTGGTGGTCTGGTTGGTATGGATATCGAGGTGTTTGGGAGTGATTTGAGTCCTTGGTTGTACTTTTGAGTTTTAAGATAGCTAAGGTATTGTCAAATTTTGATCAAGATGACCTCGTATCAATGATTTCATGAACCCAATTGATCCAAAATGTGTTTCATAATTTTTTTGTATATTGGTTTGTGTTCAAGAGTTTCTGAATGAGTTAGGACACTCAAGTTGTATTCTAGTAGAATTTAAGTTAATAGTTGACTACAATCAAATAGTTGACTGAACAAGTTTGGATTTATGATTGAAATGTTCCAACATCTCTGTATGATGATTTTGGACTTGTCCGTAAATTTTAGTTAAATTTTGATGAGTTTCGAATGTATTATGAATGTTTTGAGTGATTTGGCCTTGTTTAAGCATAAAAATGTGTCGATTCAAAGGTCTGTTTTTAGTTTTAGAGATCAAAATTATATTCCAAGACTTGTGAAATTTCATCCATGAATTATAGGTTTGACCTCTAAATTTTGGCTGATTTTGACAAGTCCATATAAGATTTTTATCATGAAACATAAAATTATTGTTGAGCAAGAATATTTGACAAGGTAAATGAGTACGATATTGAATTTTTATTGAACAAGTAGATTTGTATCAGTATCTAGGTGTAACACCTCAAATTCAAATAGGTGAAAAATTGCAGGTTTCTTAGAATTCTTTTTCTAGTACCGACGGAGCCACTAACGGCACGTGGTCTGACACACGATCCGTAGGTAGGTCCGTTGTTGGACAATACAAGTTTTCCAAAAATGTCCAGTCTCAGTACTTTGTGATGGTTCACCATGACGGTCCGTCATTCAATGTACGAGTCGTAGGTAGGATGCGTAGGTGAGTCTCACACTTACTGAGATTTTAAGATAAAAAGTAGGGACCCACAACTGGATGTATGGTCCCTAAGTGGATCCACAAACCGTACACAGGGTCCCATCATTGGGGGTCCAAAGTTGGTGGTCGACTGGTCTCTGAACCCACCGACGGTCAACTAGGACGGTCCGTAATAGGACCTACAGACCGTAGGTTGGGCCGTTTGTGAGAGTCGACCGTTTTTTAAAGAGGGGCTTTTGGTCTTTTCCCAAATTATTCAAACCCAATACTATATTATTTTACCCTTTACGCAAAGCCCTATATAATGATTTTTACCCCCCATAATCACCCGATTCAATTCATTCTCCTAAATTCTCCAAAGTTGAACAGGCCATCCTCTCAAATATTTCTCTCTCTAAGGAAGAAGAAGAAAACTAGAGTTTCAATATCAAGTCTCCTAATCCTCCATTTATTTCAAGCTTTTGGCATTGAGGTATGATAGTCTTCACCTATGGAGCTCTTTCCTCCATAGGGTTTCTCAATTCTCTAATTTACAAGTTAGAAATCTTCAATTGAAATTAGGTTTTTCTTCCATGTCATGGGTTCCTTTCAATGTTGATCTACTTGATTGTTTTATGAACTATTATGCATGAATTGAGATAATTCTATGTTTTTAAGATGAATTCCCATTAACCCATGCTTAAGCTATGTTTTTTCTAGACTATGATGATTAAAAGTGGATTTTGAACTATGGAAGATGAATTTATCAAGATATGCACGGTCTTATGAAATTGATGAAATATGATATAAGTTGCTTTGAGAGTAAAGCATAAATGTTGTTGTCGATTATTGTGAAAGGATTTTCTCACATATTACTCAATACATGCATATGAAAGGATTTTCTCACATAAAAGATTAAAAAGGTTGAAAGTTCTTCTCACCTAAAAAGGACCAAAGTTATGGAGCTATTCTAATGGTGAGACAAACGGTGATTACCCATGTCCTCTAACGAAAAGACAAGAGGCGATTACCCATGTCCCTTGACGATAAGATGAATATGATTGATGACTAATTCGTGGGAATTATGATTAGCACCTAGTGGACAAGTGGCGATTACCCGTGTCCCATAAATTATGTGCCACCATAGGTTGTCTTAGATAGAAATTAGCTATAGTGGATCCACTTAAACTAAAAGTTATGGTTCTTAGCTTGGCAAGTACGAACACCTCTTTTTGGTGTGGGGTAGACACCATATTCCATGTTATAGCTCACATGGTCTATGTCAGTTAAGATAAATTTCCCACAACAATAATAATAAACTAAGGTTACCAGGGGCGGACCCACGTGTAGAGTATTGGGTGCTCGAGCACCTATTGACCCCGACAAAAACTTTATATATGTATATAGAAAATACTGAAAAATTTATATAAGATTTACTTCAGCACCCATTAAACAAAGTGTTCCATGGGCGCTGTGGTTCTGAAGTTGTATTCTGGGAGCACTGGTGCCCTTCATCGAGGGTTCGAGCCCCTGCGGCAACATTTATCTTTTTGTTGAAAAAAGGCCAACATAAACTTCTAAACTTCTTTTTCAAAATTTTGCTTATATTTCTTCTTGTTTTTCCACTTTCCTATTTTTGTATTTCATTTGTTAATTAAATTATAAAAATATTAGTAGTAAACTTCTAGAAAGATTTTTTTTTGGCTAGCAAATGTTAAAAGAAGTGAGCACCCACGATCATCGAATCCTGGATCCGCCACTGTAGGTTACTTTTAGAGGTATCTAACATGTGTTCAAAGATGATTTTACTTGCATTGACCATGATCATTCTTATGTTTTTGACCTCTTATCTCATGTTTTAACTTGGTCTTGACATATCACAAAAATGTCCTTTTAGCATGATTTTATAACTCTATGCATTGCTATCATACTTGGTACAATATTGTACTAACACATACTCTTGCCTACATTTTTGTAAAAATGTAGGGTCCAACGCTCTGATTCCGCATCCCCGTGGCTAGTGATCACTTTGGTAGTCTTGAGTAGTGGTGAGTCCTCATGTTCTGAGGAACGAACTTTTTATCGCTTTCCGCCTTTACTTTTCAGATATTGTATGTGATGCATGGGTTAGGTCCCAATCACTCTTGATGTAATAGTTGTCTTTGAGACTATGTAGACTTCCGCTTCACTTTTTTTTTGACAAACTCTTTATGATATAAACTATCTTTTTAAACTCTTTAATTCTATTATCTTGTTTATGCATGCTAAGTGGCTTGTGTAGGCTCTCTCGGAGTTCTATATGCCGTGCCACGTCTAGGATATACTTTGGGTCGTGACACTAGGACTCCAAGGAAATGAATGGTCCATATCCAGGTTTTCTGAGGCAATCAGATGCATTTTACTTTTAAACAAATAGAGCGGGTGCAAAGAAGAATCAGGTCTGGTGAAGACCTTTAGTGTCGAAAAAATAGTGTTCTTCTCGTATAAATAATGGATACAAATTCTACAATTAGTTTATTCATTTTTCGAGAATACCCATTATGGTTGTGCACTATTGTGATTAAATTGAAAAATCAAACCAAAGCAAACTGAATTTTAATTTGGATTGATTTTTTGGTTTGATTTTGGATTAATAATATACTTTTTTGGTTTGCTTTCGGATTTTAAAAAATAAAAACAAAAAAAAAACCAAATTATATATAAAGAGAGAGAGAGAGAGAGTGAGAGTGTGTGTTATTGTCTTTCATTATGATTTAATTTATATTTTATGTTTGGATATCTATAATTGATATACTCTTAAGTATTGTGTTTTACTTGTGATTTATATTATAAGGTATATTTAAGAGATTCAATATTAGAAGGTAAATTATATTTTCAAATTGCAAATAAAATTCTGATTATGTTTCTAATTATTGCATAACAGAATAACCAAATCGAGAAAAATCAAATCTAAAAGAGAAAAACCAAACCGAACCGAATTTATTTTGGTTCGTATTGGATTATACTTCTTCAAAACCAAAAACCAAAAAAGTCAAACCGAATAGTACAAAACCAAACCGAAAAAATGAATGCACACCCCTAATACTCATTATGTTTGATTTTGCTTCACAAAGCTAATATTTGAAACCACAGACATAAGAACTTTTAATGGCTGGCTTAAAGATCGATTAGTAAGTGAGTAATGTTAACTTTTGGAACTTAATGCCCTAATATTTTGGGTAAACCAATTTTGACACGAATTTACTAATTTTGTCAATTATTCTAACTACGTATGAGATTGAAAATTGGAAATCCTACTTTGATGATTTTAAGGTCGATTTGAACTTTATTTTTGATAGAATTTTAGATTTGAGTTTCTCACCTTATCAATAGTATGATTTTAAAAGAATTTTTTCGTTTTAATTTGGGGGATCATGACTTTTGTGTACATTTTTTGTGTTCAAATAGGAGGTTTCTACGATCAACCCAAATCTATTCATGGAGTCTTAGCCCCACTAACCTGTCTTAAGCAGCTCATATGCTCAAGAACTCATTTTATGGGGTTTCTAGATTTCTCAATACCAAAATTAAAGCCTAGATTAACAATGTTATGCTTAACAGAAAAAATGAAAATCACTCATAATTACCGTCCCTTTACATTTTGCCCCGATAATAAATAACCTAGGGTTCAACTCACAAAGTTTCACGAAGAACTCACCCATCAATTCTGTGAAGAAAATGAATTATGAAGGGAAAGATGGATAGAAATTACGAACCTCAAGAGAGAAAAACCTTGTCTTGAAAGAGTCGCCCTTGGGATGCTCTAGTCAAATAATATATGTTATGACCAAGACTGGAAAAAAAACTTACTTAAAACATGAACTAAATAATCACGACCTTTCCTATAGCGAAGGTCACTATATCGATGACCTCTTTGATATAGCAAAGCTTGACAACTTCGATGCCTTCTCTATAGTGAAGCTCAGAAGATGTTTGACCACTCGCTCATTTTTTGACTTTTTGCCAATCCTCATCCCCTAGGGACCTATACAAGGGGACTATAATAAAAAATAGTCTACAACGACGGGGAAGGTCGGTACATCAGATACAAATTCAACACACGTTAATCCCCGCACATCAAAGGGGGAATATGAATGAAAGGAAAGAAGGAAAGAATAGAAAAAAATATACCGAGACTCCATGAACAACAAAGGATATCTTCCATGCATGTATGATACAGTCCCCCAAGTGGCTCCTTTCGAGGACAATTCTTCCAATGGACCTTGATAGAAAAAATAACTCTAGATCTCAACTCACAGACTTCCCTATTTAAAATAGCCACACACTACTTTTATAAGACAAGATCTCATTAAATATCACAGAATCCCACCAAATGAAATCATTGTCATCACCGTGAAAAAATATTTAGAATAGACACATGAAACACTGGATGATAGCCTAACAAACTTGGAGGCAAGGCCAACTCATAGGCTACCTCCCCCACACGTCTAAGAATCTCAAAAGGACTAATAGACCACAGACTCAACTTACGTCTCTTTTCAAACCTCATCACAACCTTCATGGGTTGAAACCTTGAGCAAAAACTTTTCCCCTAGAATGAAATTTATATTTCTAACTGTGACGTCCCTGCTTAAGATTAGAAGTCCCACATCGGCAAAACACACGAGAGATGTTGGGTATATAAGTAAGCATCCCTTACTAACTAGTGACACATTTTAAAGCCATGTGGACTGTCATCCCCCGAGCCTACACCCAGGGCAAGAATGGCACTCGGGAACCATTTCTGGCCCCAAGCGAACCCTTGGCCTGGCTTACTTACTCAGCAGAAGACTCTAAGCATTAATACAATGATCAAATGCATCTCTACTCAACAGTTTAATATAATAACTTAGAATGTTTAAAAGTCAAACATTCAACTTGGCCAAAATGGCAACTCAAGTCTTAACATAAAAAACAACAATGTAAAGACAACTGAACTACTAACTGTCTAACTGTCTATGAAGCCTCTAAAACAAAGAGGGATGTCGGGACAAGACCCACAACATCCTACTAAACTAAATACTAAAACAAATTATAAAGAGGAGTCCTCCCGATAGAAAGGAGGATCACCAACTGATAGAAATGCTCAACTGATCAACGAGGTGCTGGATGATGATCCTGGTTACCTGTGTCTGCATCATAACAGTGATACGGTCCAACTGGTATCAATACATTGAATGTACGAATATGCGAGGGGAATGCGAAACATAACATAAGCTCGAAAAGAATCTGAAAAAACACTTATCTTGTCTTTACTCAACTCATGAATAACTTACTCAATATAAAGCAACAATACACATGCAATATATAGAAAGCTTTTAAAACGGTAGAAAGTAACTCAGTTTGTTTAAAGAAATGCAATAACAAACTCATTTTTTACTCATATAATAAAGTAATATAGTTTCTGTGGGAGTTTCTCTAACCGACAACCACCAATATGAGCCTAAGTGGTGATACAACGTCTTGCCCACGCTGCCAGAACTGTCCTATACTTTGTCGTCATATAGGACGCCTTAACTAAGTGGATCCACTAGTCTATGCTTAAAAGCACTAAGGAGTCATCTAAAAAGTATGATCCTTTATTACCCATGATGGCTACATGGTTTATGGAGACTTGAGTTATTATGAACTCGCGTCCCCATATCGGTGCTCAATACTACTCCCAAAATGTACTTAGCTAATATGTTTTTAAAACAAAACTTCTTTCTTTGATTTGAGATAATTACTCAAAACTTAGCTTAAAAGCTCTCTTGGAATATATGTTCCCTTTCTTGCTCAAATGTGAAAACATTTCTAACTTTTGGGAATACTTAGTTCCCGTATAATCTTTTGAAGAAATTAACTTTACTCTTAACTCTTTAGTCAACTCGAAACTTAAGTCTTAAGACAAAGTTAAAACGTTTGTGAAAGACTTTTGAAATCTTTATGAACTTCTCTTGACTTGATTCTTAACTTCTTGACTTGACTCTTAACTTTCCTTGAATTGAATTATGGATTCAAGGTTCATGATCTCATGTTTATGTATGATTTCATAATGTTTATACGTACCTTTGAGTGCTGGAATCAACTAGAAAATATAGGTACGTTGCTAAGGAACTAGTACGGAAATATGGGGAAGAAATGGGAAGAACTAGCGTCCCTACTGCTCTGAGAGGCGCGGGGAGCCAGAAGGTAAAATTCAGAGGCTGACTTGGGGTGCTCTGGCTGGCGCGGCGCCCCAGAGGTCAAAATTCAGGAATTTCTTTGGGGCGCGCTGAGAGGCGCAACGCCCCAGCCCCTTCCCCATATTTTTGACGAACTTTCTTCTTCGTTTTTCAACTCTAAACCCTCTAATTTCACTTGGTTCTTTCCCCAAACATTTAGGGTGTGTTTGGTATGAAGGAAAACATTTTCCGGAAAACAGTTTCCAATTTTCTCATGTTTGGTTGGGTAAAATATTTTCCAAATCAACTCATTTTTCTCAAATTTAAGGAAAATGACATCCCTACAAAAATTAAGGAAAACATTTTCCAAAATTCTCCTCCAACTTCAAATTACAATTTTTTTGTTGAAAAAATTAAGCTTAAAGCTTTTTTTTTTAAAATAATAATATTTTCAACTTCAATTTTTAATTCTTTACCGCTCACCCCCTACCCCCTTCCCCCCGCCAGCCCCCTACCCCCCTCCCCAAAAATAATAAAAATTTAAGTTTGTTTTTAAAAAATAATAAAAATTTAAGTTTGTTTTTAAAAAATAATTCCAATTTCGATTTTTTATTTTCATCCCACTCCCACCCCTACCCCCACCCCTACCCTCGACCCCTCCCCACGCAAGCCCCCCTACTGATCCCCTAAAAAAATCAAAAAGTTAATGTTTGTTTCTAAAATATATTTTCTAATTTAAATTCTTATTTTTCATCCGA
>JAJOOO010011200.1:0-10807 GCA_029582685.1 Solanum piurae
TATTAAATCCAATAACCTCCAATTTCGATCCTAACAAGCACCTAATCCGGATAAATAGATAGACACAAGAAAAGGAAATCAAAAGCAACATAAAGGTATGTTAAACCTAAAGACCTCAATCGATTAATCCACAATCAAGCACCTAACTCTTACGAAGACCTCAAGGGAATCGATATCCCAAGCAACCCCCATTTCTAAACAAGGTTCAACAAAAGCTTACCAAGCTTTCAAACACTCACACAAGGAGTTTTAGGTTTACAACCACAATAATCAAAATCAATCTTCCCTAAAATGAACCCTAAGACACCTATTTATAGTATTAGGCATTATTACATAGATGGGCCCAAAAGTGACCCAAAATGGGCCAATGGGCGAGCTAAGTCGGGCTCACCCAATCCATTTGGCGAGTCGACGATCAGTCGGCGATGTGCACTGCTCCCTTGGCTTATCCCTTGATGGCTACTGTAACTTTTGGCAGTTTGGGGGTCAATGGGCAATGCATCGAATGTCCTCCATGCTCGCCGAATGAGCAACCTTCTCTTGTAGCTCATTGGATTAGTTGGCGATCCTGGAACCCTCGCCAAAGGGCTTTGGCGAGTTGTCGAAGTGTCCTTTAGATCGCCAAATGGAGCACATTCTTCACTTGCTCTTCCTCGCTTTGTTAGGCCTCTCACACTCCAAGCTATCATCTAAGCATGGTGTTGCCCAACTGGGAGCTCTTTCAAGGTGCATATGTTCCCATGCAAGGCATGAAACTCCCTCATTGGCATCCATACATTCCAAACAACCTCCACCCTTGTGTAATCAAAGCATTGAAGTTTGTGAATGGATAGGCTTGATGTAATCCATTTTACATCATTCTCCCCTTCTTGAGAAGGATTCGTCCTCGAATCCATACCTTGCAAAACCCTAGGGAAAACAAACAAGAACAAGATCCTCATGACATGAGGGTTGGCATTAGCAATAACAATTTAATCACCATGCCAAGGATGCACAAACTTAACATATAACCAAGCATCACAAATATCAACTAAGGGTTTGTAACCCATCAAAGCAATAAATACTTGGCTAAGTAAGAAAAATTGACAAAGGGGTAGGGCGAAGGAACCAATATACTTAAACAACATATGTAAGCCCTCATTGGTTCCACATTCAAACAAGCACAAGACCTCCCTTATGTCAAGTAGCACATAAACATTCTCAAAACTAAGTGCAAGGGAATAAACAAAGTTAACCCAAATTGAGACTCCATCCAATGCATTAGCTAACTTCAAGAATGTAATTATTCCCAATTCTTGAGTGGGGTCAAATGCAAAAGTATCCCCACACAACTTGGCAAACAAACCTCATTCAAACACATAGGGTCGAGTAATAACACCAAGTAAGAATCACAAGAAAGAAAGAGGGTGTTACTACCATACCCATCACAATATAGATCAACACTGAGGTCAAATAGGAAGGAAAAATATAGCATTGAGTCAATGAGACTCTCATTTTCCCCATTGATTCCACTATTAACATAAAATATGGTACCCACACAAACATGAGTATCATCATATGCAAATAGATAATACAGAAATAAGCCATGCTCACTAGGGAATCTAAGGTGTTCTCATATGTAAGATCACAACTAGGTTCAAGGATCCTAGCACACATCACTTTACAAGAAGGAACACACAAAGACATCATGGCAAATTTAAAATAAACTTCACCTTCTCTCAACAAAGAACTCCTACCCCTATAAAATGTACGATCGACAAGATCATACTCAAAGCAAGAGTAAAGAAATGGGCTTAGGAAACTACCCTTCCCCATACACAATGTAGGCTCCTCAATCGGATTGTAAACCCTCAAGAACTTTCCATCGTAGGGAAAGGTGTCAACAAATCCATCCAAATAATACTTGTCCTCTTGACCAAGTATCACTACACAAGTGCAACAATTTAATTCACTACCGGGGTCAAATGGAAAGGAGATCCATGGACTTGGATCAAGTACTCTTCTTTTTCCCCAATTGACACTCTTATTTTCCAACATCATACTCCACTCAACATCATGAGCTTCATCATATGTAAACAAGTAATAGACAAATGTGTCTCGCAAGTCAACTTCCTCGAGGGTATTTTCATGAGTATGACTACCAATAGGCTCAAAAGCGTTGGTCATACTATCAAAGATTGAAACACACCAAGAAGAAGAAGTAATAGGAAAACCAACACCACCTTCCTCCTCATCATATTCCTTCCCCAAAAGAGTACTCTCATCTTCTAAGAAGAGATTTCCATCTTTGGGAGGGAAAGCTTCACACCATAGTGGGTTACTATAGACAATATAGTTATTAAGAACTACACTACTCTCAGTTTAACGCCACTAGGTACATCACTAAGAGTAATTTCATCATCTTCAAATAAGCTATTGTACTTAAAGAGGGAATGATCAACCACTAGGGAAGAATTAAAACATTCAAGTTCACCCTAAAAAAGACATATATCATTTTTCGAAGCATGTTCAAGCATATGATCTCTATGTGCAAAGCAAACAATCGGATCTTCAACAATAGATATGCTAATAGAGTCACTCCTATTCAGTTGATCAATATTATCATTAGTACCACTAACTTGAGGTTCCTTAATCACATTACAAGGACCCTCAACCAGTGAACTACCCTCACACACAGGTTGATCAACACAATCATCACACGATAATGAACTAGCATTCAAAGTACAGGTGTCAACACTAGGTGGACAAAAATCGATCTTACTAGAAGAATCAATTCGGTCATCAATATGATCAACTAGTGTATCCACACTCTCAACAAGCACATTATCAATACAAGGTAAAGAAATAATAGGCTCACATATAGACAAGTTAACATTTACACTTTGTTCATTTGTAATGGTAAAAGTGTTAAATTTAGCTATGGAACCTTGACGTCCACAAGAAAGATCTTCTTTACCCTTAAATGACACTCCCGTAGGAATGTTGGGACAGCCCACAAATGCATCCATCATAAGGGCTTCACGAGGATCCTGCAAAAGGAAAGAAGTAGAATGGGGAAGGGAAGAGTGAGACAAGTTAGCTTGCAACTCATGATCCTTAAGGATCAATGCACTTTCGACTCCCACATCCTCCATTATCTCTTTATGCTCAGCCAATAACAACTTGGCCTTTCCCTTCAACTTTCTCTTTTCTCCTTCTCCTTGGGCCTCAGCCTCCACATGTCCCTCCTCTCTTTTCCTTTTATCCCTCAACTCATCCATCTTTCGATACAACTCTATGACTTGGGATTGTGACATTGGCTTAAGGACATATTTACAACCCATCGACATGACTGTATAGGTGTTGTGCCTTCCATCATCTATTAACGCGTGGCTGTGTTGCCAAGGCCTTCCGAGTAGTACATGACTAGCTTGCATAGGAATCACATCACAAAGTACAACATCATGATATTTCCCAATTTGGAACTTAATCAACACTTGTTCATGTACCCTCAATTCCTCATCATTTAACCATTGAAGTGTGTATGGTTTAGCATGCTTAGTGGTAGGAAGTTTCAAGTAGTCCACCACGACATTGCTAGCAAGATTGGCACAACTTCCACTATCAATGATCAAGACGCATACTTGGTTCTAGATAAGGCACATGGAATAAAAGATATTCTCTCTTTGCTCGTGATTGATCATGGCCTTCCTAGGTATAGTTCGCCTTACCACATATGATGGTAGTGTGAACTCCTTTTCTTCGGACCAAGTCTCATCCATTCGTGATAGCCCATCCTCTATGCCAGTCATATGCTCATGCAGCGCCCAATCATCTGACTTACATCCATAGTCGCCTCCATGATGGTTTCCAAAGTAACCTTCCCCTTAGGTGGGTGGGTTTCACTTTCGGTTGCCATGGTACCTAACAATTAAGACAGCTCAACAAAACAACACACAATGTTAGCGTTAGTAAAATAAGCTCACAATCACTAGTGTTTGCACATCTTTGATTGCCTCTCGAATTGGTACGGCTAATATTGAAGATTGTTTATACTTGGTTGATCACAAGGTCTCAATTTCTACTCTTGGCTGGAGTGAATTTTTGTTTAAAGAAAGACGGACGACTTGATTAAATCAAACGAACTTGAATAAAGAAGTTAACTACGAAGTAAAACGAAAAAAAGCACGAAAAGAAAAGCACTAACAAAGAAGTGAATTTCAAGAACCAATAGTCAACAAGTATGTAATTACAAGTTGAAAATCAATTTAGGAATCTTGATTACGAACTAGAATCAAAAGAAAGGAAACTAAGAATTAGAACCTGAGATGAAAGGAGTCATAAGATGAGTTTTCCATTGCCAAATTGCATGTTTTCTTCGTCTAAGTTGAAGTTCAGCTCGCCAACTTGAAGATTGACTCGCCAAACTTGACAATCGAAAAAGGAAACTCGGCGATCTGGGTGGAAGTTCGGCGATGCACCGGATGGATTCGGCGACCAGGGCTTAGCTCGCCGAAATTTTCAGTGTCTTCACCAAAATGAGGTCCAACTCGACGACCTAGCTGCCCAAAGGGTGAGGCGCCGAGTGGAAAGGGTGATCCAAGTCGGGATTCACCCAAATTCTTCAAGTTGCAACTGCAAGGCTCTAAAAATTTAACCTTGGTTGTCCCCTTCTCTTCCTTGGCCTTTAGTATTTACCCTTTTTGGTAAATTCTCTTTTCACAAATACTTTAACATTTTCTCTTTCTTTCTTTTTGGAATCAAACACTTCCTTTTTTAAATATTCCCTTCTTGAAGATTTGAATGTTCTTTAAGAACTTCAAGAACACTATGAAGATCTAAAAATAAACCCCGAAGATTTCTAGCTCAGAATTTCATGAAACTTTAGGTGAATGCTCTCCTTGATATAAGGAACAAACCCCAATACTTTTTAGCACTCAATTCTTTGCCAAAATTTCCAGATTTCAAAACCCACTTCGTCTTCTTCAAAGCTTCTTTAACCAACAATGGTGGAACTTCAATAGTGAACCAAACTCATTAAAATCTCAGCCCAAGACTCAAATAAGGTTAGGGAACACTAATCCAACCTTGAAAACTTCAAACAAGACACAGATCAACAAAACCCATTTTCAAAATTTCTTCAAAAACGAGTTCAATACTTTTTTTTGTAACAACCCAAGACTAGAATCGTAGGAACGAATCTAAGTCTTTCTCTGATACCAAATGATATGATTCTCACAAGAAGAATCATTAAATTAGCGGAAACAAAAGAAAGATAGAAGAAGAGATACAAGATAAGAAATAATTGGCAACTAAAGGATGTATTAAATCCAATAACCTCCAATTTTGATCCTAACAAGCACCTAATCTGGATAAATAGATAGAAACAAGAAAGGGAAATCAAAAGAAACCTAAATGTATGTTAAACCTAAATACCTCAATCGATTAATCCACAATCAAGCACCTAACTCTTACGAAAACCTCAAGGGAATCTATATCCCAAGCAACCCCATTTCTAAACAAGGTTCAACAAAAGCTTACCAAGCTTTCAAATACTCACATAAGGAGTTTTAGGTTTACAACCACAATAATCAAAATCAGTCTTCCCTAAGATAAACCCTAAGATACTATTTATAATATTAGGCATTATTACATAGATGGGCCTAAAAGTGACCCAAAATGGGCCAATAGGCGAGCTAAGTCGGGCTCACCCAATCCACTTGGCGAGTCGGCGATCAGTCGGCAATGTGCTCTGCTCCCTTGGCTTCTCCCTTGATGGCTATTGTAATTTTTGGCGGTCTGGGGGTCAATGGGCGATGCACCGAATGTCCTCCATGCTCGCCGAATGGGCAACTTTATCTTGCAGCTCATTGGATTAGTTGGCAATCCTAGAACCCTCGCTAAAGTGTCCTTTAGCTCGCCGAATGGAGCACATTCTTCACTTGCTCTTCCTCTCTTCGTTAGGCCTCCCACACTCCAAGCTATCATCTAAGCATAGTGTTGCCCAACTGGGAGCTCCTTCAAGGTGCATATGTTCCCATGCAAGGCATGGAACTCCCTCATTGGCATCCATACATGCTAAATAACATCCATCCTTGTGAACACTCCATCAAAGCATTGAAGTTTGTGAATGGATAGGCTTGATGTAATCCATTTTACATCATTCACTAGAGACATCTTGTTTTTTTTTATAACAACCCAAGACTAGAATCGTAGGAACGAATCTAAGCCTTGCTCTAATACCAAATGATACGATTCTCACAAGAAGAATCACTAAATCAGCGGAACAAAAGAAAGATAGAAATGAGATACAAGATAAGAAACAATTGGTAACTAAAGGATGTATTAAATCCAATAACCTCCGATTTCGATCCTAACAAGCACCTAATCCGGATAAATATAGACACAAGAAATGGAAATCAAAAGCAACCTAAAGGTATGTTAAACCTAAAGACCTCAATCGATTAATCCACAATCAAGCACCTAACTCTTACGAAGACCTCAAGGGAATCGATATCCCAAGCAACCCCCGTTTCTAAACAAGGTTCAACAAAAGCTTACCAAGCTTTCAAACACTCACACAAGGAGTTTTAGGTTTACAACCACAATAATCATAATCAGTCTTCCCTAAAATGAACCCTAAGACACCTATTTATAGTATTAGGCATTATTACATAGATGGACCCAAAAGTGACCCGAAATGGGCCAATGGGCGAGCTAAGTCAGACTCTCCCAATCCACTTGGCGAGTCGCCGATGTGCACTGCTCCCTTGGCTTCTCCCTTGATGGCTATTGTAATTTTCGGCGGTTTGGAGGTCAATGGGCGATGCGCCGAATGTCCTCCATGCTCGTCGAATGGGCTGCCTTCTCTTGCAGCTCATTGGATCAGTTGGGGATCCTGGAACCCTCGCCAAAGGGCTTTGGCGAGTCACCGAAGTGTCCTTCAGCTCACCGAATGGAGAACATTCTTCACTTGTTCCTCCTCGCTTCGTTAGGCCTCCCACGCTCGAAGCTATCATCCAAGCATGGTGTTGCCCAACTGGGAGCTCCTTCAAGGTGCATATGTTCCCATGCAAGGAATGAAACTCCCTCCTTGGCATCCATATATGCCAAAGAACCTCCATCCTTGTGAACACTCCATCAAAACATTGAAGTTCGTGAATGGATAGGCTTGATGCAATCCATTTTACATCATTCACTAGGGACATCTTGGGTTTTATTTTTGTAACAACCCAAGACTAGAATCATAGGAACGAATCTAAGTCTTGCTCTGATACCAAATGATATGATTCTCACAAGAAGAATCACTAAATCAGCGGAAACAAAAGAAAGAGAGAAGAAGAGATACAAGACAAGAAACAATTGGCAACTAAAGGATGTATTAAATCCAATAACCTCCAATTTCGATCCTAACAAGCACCTAATCCGGATAAATAGATAGACACAAGAAAAGGAAATCAAAAGCAACCTAAAGGTATGTTAAACCTAAAGACCTCAATCGATTAATCCACAATCAAGCACCTAACTCTTACGAAGACCTCAAGAGAATCGATATGTTTTAAACTCTATATGGTTTATTTTAAGTATGTTTTTTTATGTATATGATTAGACAAGGCTATTGAAAAAGACTCAATTATATGTTTTTTTAAAAAAGGAGATTTTTATGGTACTTATTTATAGATAGATCTTTAAAACATGGAAGAGTAGTGATTACCAAAAACTTATGAAGTTGTTATTGATTTGTCATCATCAAAAGGTGGAAATTATTGAAATACAACTTTTATGATTTGAGTTTGTAGTGTCTAATTACGTGTACTTTGACATTAATAAACACATCAACTACAACTATGGTCCATGTGGCAAAGTCATCGGAGCGTACCTTTTAAATAATTCTAATTTAGTGGCCACAAACTCAGTCATCTCATTCAAGTTAGCTATATGGTTCTAGATGAACCCCTCAATCACCAAACCCTTTTTGCCATGATGTAATCATCGGAAGATGGAAACCATCCGCCGGTGACCGAGCAGCCAGTCGCCTATTTAGAAAAAGTGTTATTACAAATATCATCAATGGTAGCCTAGAATGTGGTTGTGGTAATGACAACATGGTACATGATAGAATTGGATTTTGCAGAAGATATTGCGAAATTCTTGGAGTTAGCCCATATGACAATCTTGATTGCGGCAACCAAATGCATTTTGGCAGCTGATTCTTAGCCATAACTATGTAACAACTTCATCATGTGTTTTGTTGTATTCTCTCGCAACGCAAGGATCAACTATAAAATAAAGTTTTAATAATGTGATTGTAGTCTGATGTAGGACCACTATTTTAGTTCTCTCATTTACTCTTTTTTTTTTTTTAACTTAACAACAGATTTTGAAATACATGTAACAACCGTCTCTCAAACTCACACTAATTAATCAAGTGAGCTTTAAATCAATTTAGGCCCATATAATTACTTTAGTCGAAATCAATGAAATAAAACAATAATAGAATTATCTGAAACCAATTAAAGCAATAAAATAGAACATATTAATTACAATTTCAGACAAAACTTGACATTATTCATATCCATCATTTGTCCTATTTTATAATCAAAGAAACATGTTAGTATAGTTTAGAGTCCTCAACTCATTACCTCTTCACAAAATATTTCAAATTAAAAGGACAACAAATAAGACATAAAGGTTAAAAATGAACAAGACAAAATAAATACGTCCTCTTTTATAAAAAAACATAACAATTCATCACTTCTTTAGACCCTTAAAAGTTTTTATAAAGTAACACATTTAAATTGATATAGAGAGAATATATTTTTTTCTAATCATAAACTTACTATTATATTTTTATTTTCTTGTAAAAAAAAAAGCAAGACACTTAAATTGATACAAAGAGAATGATATTTCTTCAGCATACGCAAGATCTTATATCTCAATTGTCATAAAAATAATTAAAATTATTTTTATAAAAAAGTAAGACACTTAAATTGATAGGAATTAGGAGATATTACTTTTTGTAAGTATAACTAAGTCTTATATTTTTAGTTTTCTTAGAAAAATAAATATCTTATATCACAATTCATCATCTCTCTAGATAAGGTGTCATCACAAATATCATCAATGGTAGTCTAGAATGTAGTCGTGGTAATGACAACAGGGGTACAAGATCAAATTAGGTTTTACAAAAGATATTACCAAATTCTTGGAGTTAGCCCAAGTGACAATCCTAATTACGGCAATCAAAGACATTTTGGCAGATTACTCTTAGCCGTAACTATGTAGCAACTTCATCATCTGTTTTGTTGTATTCTTTTGACACGCAAGGATCAATTATAAAATGAAGTTTTAATAATGTGATTGTAGACTGATTAGAACCAACATGCGTATTTCCACCTCCCACTACAAATGTTACTCCTATGACTCCTACATATGGAAAAGTCTTCATAAATCTTACCCGTTGTTCAGAAATGGCATTTCTTGGAATGTCGCAGATGGCACCAAAATCAACTTTTGGAATGATAAATGGATAGAAGGAACAAATACATTACGAGAATCAATCCAAGGACCTTTGAATAAATCGAACCTAGACTTACTTGTTTCGCACCTTCTAGAGAATAATGACTGAATTTTTTCTAGGATTTCCTTTGAATTACCAAGTCATATAAAAAGTGCTATTTGTGATACCTACCTCCAATCAACTATACCAAAAAAGGACACCTTCTATTGGAACCAAAATGGAAATGGGGAATTTTCGACTAGTAGTGCTTATAAACTCTTCCTAAATGCCAAGAACAACCTTTTAAATAATATCACTAACTCCCACCAATGAATTTGGAAACTCCCCACTCTAAATAAAATTAAGCACTTCTTGTGGCTCCTCCTCCTCAATAAGCTTCCTATTTCCTCCAACCTTTTTAATAGGAAAATCACCACTAATAAAAATGGTGGTACTTGCCCAGACCTAGAGGAAACAACTAACCACATTTTCATGACTTGCTCGGTTCTCAGTAAAATTTGGAACCATTACGGCATAACTTTTAGCAACCATGATCGTCACAACACCATAAATTTCCTTTGCTGCTCTAAATCACATTCTACCATCTACAACAATCTTAGAGTGCCTATGGCCATTCTAACTCCAATTATTCTTTGAAATATTTGGAAAGTCAGAAATAATAGAATATTTAATCTTCAGTACTACGCACGCTATATCTTACCATGCCCTTGAGTATTACCACACCTCTTATTGTCCAACCCAAAACCCGCCTAGGCACATGACGCCTGTTGCTTGGCATAAACCTCCCGAAGGCCATTTTAAGCTAAATATGGATGGATCATTTGATTCTAAATCCCTTTATGGTGGTACTGGAGGGGTAATCAGGAACCACCTAGGAAAATGGATAATAGGCTTTGCTTGTAAAATAAAAGCGGATAATGCCTATCACGTGGAATTGTTGGCTCTACTACATGGCCTGAATCTTGCCGAAGCAAGACATATTAAGCTCTCAACAGTGGAAACTGATTCGCAGATTTTACTAAACTATAGAGTAAGAATTCCTTATACTCAATGATTGCAGGTCATTACTCCAGCGGATGAAGGATCCAGCGCTGGAATACACCCCGAGGGAGGCTAATGGACTAGCTGATACTCTAGCAAAACACGGAGGGAATTCCAAGGATCCAACTATGTTAAAAAACAAACTAAATGTTTTTGTAGCATCTCCTTCCTTTACTATTAAAACTCTTGAAAGAGATGCGGATGAAACTATTTCATATAGATTAGTTCGTTTTGTATGGATGATTCTTAATTATCATAAATAAAATT
>JAJOOO010011204.1:0-11510 GCA_029582685.1 Solanum piurae
TGCAAATAAAGCATGAACTTTACTGAAAAACAGTACAAAGGAAGAAAACATACAAATATATATATATGTTTAGTCCAAGACTAATAATTATAAGCATGAATGAAACTTATATGAACAAAGAAATTGAAACAAAATTACGATATAATAAAATATCAATTGTTTAGTGTAGAAGCTCATTGACAATAAGGAAAAGTATGTCTTAGAATCTTGACGACGACACTGAAGCGCACATGATGTGAAGCAAAGCGTTCAACACATTGTGTGAGCCTCACTTCCTTTAACAACACTACTTCCTTAATTACATATAAATGTTCTTGCGATAACATTTTTTTGGCTTACTTACCGAACACCAGAAAATAAGCAAGAAATCTACTTATATCCCAGAAAACATTTTCCATATACCAAACACCCTAAAGAACACATTTTTAGTGTGTAATTACAGTTAGAATGACTACAAATATGTGAATATGAATAAGCAATTCTAAGACCAAATAAAAAAAGGAAAAAAGGACAAATATACCTCGAACTATAATGGTACGGAGATACCTTCCGTCATACTTTTGGACATTGATGCCTCTGCCGTTCAAAAACTATATGCTCTAATTTTTGGACGATATATGCTCTAGTTTTTGGACGGCAGGGCACAAATATCCCAAAAATATGGCGGAGGGTATCTGCATACCATTTACCATAGTTTGGATATATTTATCCTTTTTCCCAATAAAAAAATGTTAGAAGAGGCACATACCTATCTGCCTCCATAGAGAATCAATGCACGGAGTTGAACAACACTTTCAGCTCGAATTTATCCTTAAGTCAAAAATGCAAAAACGAAAAAAATTGAATCAATTTTTTTTTTTTCACTTGCTGAAAAATTGGGCAAATCGTTTCATCAACAAGTAAAACTAAGAAAAAAAATCTGGTGAATAAATTAATCAGCTCAAATTAGATAATATTATATACCTGATGAAATTATGCGATTTGTTGCCGGAAAATCAACTGAGTTAACCAAAACTGCGCCGTGGTATTAGCTGTTTGTTTACTCTAGGTTAGGGGTATTTTAGGGTTTTCCATTATTTTTAGCAATGCTATTCTTGTACCTTTTTAGGTTTTAAAGTAAAAAAACCAGATGCTTTAAGTTGTGCTACTTATTTCACATTGCTGTGGTTAGAAGCAGTCAGTCTCCTTCGTCACATCACCAATAACTGCTCTTTCTTGCCCAATTTACAGGTAAGTTTCTTCCTTTTTTTTTTGTTTGGCCTTTTTAATGTTAGTTAGGTGTAATTTCTAATTCGAGATGTTTTGAATTTTCCATGAAATATTTGCCATTGTCTATTGATTTACACAAATAGATGAACGAGGATATTATATTTCATCAAATTTTCTCATTATACTCTGTTGGCGATCCTCTTCCTCAGCCTCTTTTTTTCTATTTGATTTCTCTTTTCCATTGCTTGCTCCAGATTGGGCCCGTACTCAGCACGAGCACACCATCTCTAGTCTACTAGTAATATATAGGCATAATATATAAATATGAGTCTTAATTTGACTTCAACGGATAACTATGCTCTTCAATTTTAAATGTGCACGAGTAGACACTTAAATTTGTATAAAATTGAACAAGTAGACACACTTGTCCTACATGACATAATACACATAGGACGCCACGTAGAACATCAAATTTTCATGTAGGGTGCCATGTAAGACGAATGTGTCTAATAGCTTAATTTTATACAAGTTTAAGTGCCTACTCATGCACATCCAAAATTTAAGATCATAATTGTTAGCTGATGCCAAGTTAATGATCATATTTATATATTAGAGTATTTATCTGTTAGGAATGATAAGAAATAAAATAAATTAGCCAAAACTATCTATTTATGTTTTCCCCCCCCCCCACAAATTTATGCCGGGGCCAAAACTGGAGAAGACATGGGCTAGCCCATTCCTGTTGAGGCTATGTCTGCAAACTCCAAACCCATATATATTTTAACCCGACATAAAATTAAACATCTACACAGCCGCCTGTTGCCATCTCTTTCTGAAACATAAAAGGTATATATTTCTTTTGTATTTTTTTTTGTTGAGTAATTTGGGGGTTATTGAAAGTTTGCTTTAGTGTTTAATAAAAAAATGTTGTAGTTGTGTTGAATTGATTTTCGTTTCAAGAATCCATTATACATTACTATTCTAATAATCTATTAGAATTTGAGCTTGCCTTTGTTCCAGGCAAGTTTGATAAAATGTTGTAGTTGTGTTGAATTGATTTTCGTTTCAAGAATCCATTATACACCCTCTATTCTAATAATCCATTAGAATTTAAGTTTTGCCCTTTGGTCATTAGGTCAAGTTTGATAAAAGTGATTTTCGTTTCAAGAATACATTATACACACTCTATTAATAATTATTGAGATCATGACCAAACATCTATTCTAATAATCCATTAGAATTTGAGCTTTGCCGGTGGGTCTTGGGAGGGAAATATGTACGCACACCCAGGGTAGAGAGGCTATATCCGATAGCAAATAAGTTATTATAACAATAACATGCTTAGTATAATTCTACAAGTGGGGTTTTGGGGAGGGTTCTAGCTTTGTGCAAACTACTTTCAATATTTTGTTTTGTTTCTTGTTGTTGTTAGATCTCAGAGCCATTTCCACCATTTGTATTGTTTATATTCTCGTTGTTAGTCACACCTCGGCTTTTCAATATGGTTGTAGTTTGAACCTTTGAAACCTGGAACTTTTAACTAAATTGTAAACGTGAAAGATTCATAACTTACTTATTTTCTGTTGATGCTGATATTTATCTAAATGCAGTTAAATAAGTTGCAACTTCAGGGAGTTTAATTCCCAGCTCCTGGGAGGAGAAATTCTGAATGTGACTCAATCTATTTCTCTTGAACTAATTACAGATTTATTTTATCAAAGCTGCTATGAGTGATCCAGCAACTGAATCAAATGATGCTCATTCAAGCTCCGAAGAAGCTAAGAAGCCCCAGATTGAGCCTATTCGGATGCCTACTGTGGAGGAAATAAGGGGCCAAGACATTTGGAACAACTGTGCAGTTCGTAGTGTTGTTAGCGGAGTCATGGGTATGCTTTAATCACAAGGATCTCCTAGTTGATTGAATTTTTGTGTCGTATTGTTTTGTGTTTATTTTATGGATATTATGTCCAAAATGTCATTCTTGCAATCCCTTAATATAATGAATCATAATACTTTTCTTTATAAAAAAGGATGACAAATTTTCTAAGTTTGATGTCATAATAATGTTACAAGTGACAAGAGGTAATCCAAGAGTTTTTTTGTAGACTTAATCCCGTTGCTGTGGTTGTTATTCATCGAGATTCTAGTGATGCATTTTTTAGTTTTGTAGGAGGGGGACTTGGTTTGTTCATGGGTATGTTTCTCGGGGCACTGGATAACCCAATAATGCAAGAGGAGATGACTACTAGGCAACAAATTGTATACCAAGCAAAGCAGATGGGTCGAAGGAGTTGGAGTTCATGCAAGACTTTTGCTGTTATGGGTTTGGTTTTCTCTGCTGCTGAGTGTACTGTTGAGAAGGTACTTTTGATCCTCATAGATGATAACCATGTGGTATTCTGCAATTGTCGTTTTACAATTTTCCTGTTCATTTTTCGAACCAAGGAAATAAAGTTGGAAATCATTCTCACTATTAGAATCGGATACTTCTGAAATATTCTAAACTCAAATGTCACAAGTAACTGTTTTCTTATCTTATGTTCAAAGGTACGGGCAAAGCATGACATTACAAATACAGCAGTTGCAGGGTGCGTAACAGGTGGCGCATTATCTGCTAGAGGTAAAATTTGTTACCTTGATCATGCAAAAATGTGTACTAAAGGTTCTTTAGTAGATATACTTTCATATGTTACGTGATTGTTATATGTTTGGTCTAGATAGAGACATGGAATTTGAGATTCATATAGAGAAGAGCAGGGAGTAGTTTCACATTGAAAAGAAAGCAAAAGAAGGAAATTTTGGGTCGTATCATTAAATTGTAATTCATGCCTTACAAAAAAGAAAGACGAAAAAATATGTATTAACAAAAGCTTTTCGAAGAATAGGTGGTTTCAACTACTTAAAGAGAGAGTGCGTCCAACCATTTGAGAGGAGAGTTTGGCCTCGGTTGAAACGAATGTAGCTAATCCCAAACTAAATTCATATGGATGACTCTGGTGGATAGGCAAGACGAGTTCATTGGTTGGAAACTGTGGCTCTTTCAGATTTCAAATAGCGGAACGGAACTGAGCTTGAAGTCAGGGTGTAACTCATCATGTAGAATTCACCTATTCTTTCTCAGTGCTTTTCCTTTTTTTTGTCGAGTGTTACTTGAAAAGATTGGACCGCATTACTTTGTCCCAAGCTGTGTTTATAAGGTGGACATGCAGGGTGGGGTGCTTTACTGATCAGGTCTTAAAAAACAACATACCCAGTGAAATCCCACTAAGTGGGTTCTGGGGAGGGTAGAGTGAACGTAGACCTTATAACTACCTCGTGGAGACAGAGAGGCTGTTTCCGAAAGATCCTCGGCTCAAGTGTATCAAACCTAAGTAGAGGAAGAAGAAAACAATGAAGAATCAGGGGTTTCAAAATATTTGAAAAAATAACAAGTAAAATTTTGAATTTATTAACTACAAAAAGTTTGTTGGAACTTTGTGTAAAATCCAAAAGAGATGTAGAAAAAATGATTTAGCTTAGGCATAACTCATAATAATAAATCTACACAATAATATCCTGAACTCTCCAAATTCTTAGCTATAGAACAACACAAATATAATTTGTAGTCAAATACTTGCAATAAGATTCAGACATGAATATTTTGGGGAATACATGACGGACAATCTGATTCATAAAGCCTGCACAAGACATTCAAGTTGCCACGGGTGGAATAGTTCATAACGTAAAGCATGCATGGGGAACAACACACCTATTTAGGTGTTAGTCCCATGAGATTTTAGCCTCCTATAATCCTGACATGGTGGTTAGATTTTCCCTTACCTCAGTGGACGAGTCCCAATTTTACATTTCAAAAGATTGATAATGAGGTGTATTATTATACAGAAATGCGAGTTTTTGCCTAATTGAATTGCGGTCACTCCTTCATTTCAGGCGTTTTTGTTTGATAACATTGCTAGACACAGAATTTCAGTATTGTATTCAATTAATATGTTCTCCCTTCGAAGATTAGTGGCTGGAAGTGTACCATTTAACACATGCTTTCTTATTTTAGCTTTTGAAGGTTTTTTGCTTTAGATTTCTTAATGGAAAACCTATAATCAAAGTGAGAATCCCAGTCAAGTATTTTAGATTCCATTTGATCTGGGGTGTTGGGGGAGTCGAAACTTCTCCCTCGAACAATCAATACACTACCTGCCCAGATTTCCACTTACAGGTTGTGAGATTTCAGTATTGGAGATATAGGTGATTAAGACAGGACATGACGTAGTTGCAGCTTATAGAGGACATGACCTTAGGTAGGAGGTTGTAGTTTGCCATGGATTAGGGTAGAGGTTAGTAGGTAGCAGAGCGTTGTCTTGCTTATCCTTCCATACCGGTAGTCATAGTATTTTTCCTTTACTTTCTTGTCCTTCGGTTTCTGTTACTATTTACTGTCTCGTGTACTTCAATTAGCTCTCTATTTTGTTGTAGTTATTGTTCCTTTTTTTGTCATTCTTTCTTAGTATTTTTCCATGATTTCTTCACTTCCGTTATTTCTTTCTTTGATGTGCTTTTCCTTGAGCCGAGAATCTATCGGAAACAGGCAATCTAACTCCCAAGGTCTGCGTGCACTCTACGCTTTCCAGACCCCACTTGTGGGATTACAATGGGTTTATATTACAATCTGATTTCGTTTCAGGTGGACCAAAAGCCGCGTGTATGGGTTGTGCTGGCTTCGCGACATTTTCAGTCTTGATAGAGAAGTTCTTGGATAGATATCACTAATCCAAGTAGACAAGATAGATCATTCTTCAGCCTGGATGATGTAACCTACACCAACCTACTTTATATTTAGAATCAGTTTCTTTTTGTTCCCATTCAATGACAGTGCACAGTGTTGTAGATGTGCCATGCCGCTCACTTTCTTAGTCGTTTTTGTCCGATTCGTAGCTTAAATGAAAGAAATGAGGATTTATATAGACGATTTCCACTTGTTTGAGACTGAGACGTTCTTCTTCTTGTTCTTTTTGATTTGCCCTCTGTGCATTCCTTGAGTTTGTGCTTCTGGTCTCAGAAACTAGTCAATTTTCACTGTCGTTTATTAGGTCTATGTAATAAAGTGAATCAAATATGGTACATCCATGTTAATGTTCTATTAATTTGCAAAAAGTCTTGAATAAAATAAAACTAGGAAAAGTATAAAGGTTAGTAATATGAACTATATGGTATATACTTTAATGGTATCTATATGCTCTGATAGTATTAACAGTCTTTTCACTGAAACACTATTTCTTCCTCCTTGATGCCATCAGAGTATATATATATTCTAATGGTACCAATGAGTAACTGAGTAGTGTTTTCACTGAAGCACTGCTTCTTCCCCAGAGTAAATATATACTTTGACGGTATCAAGTAGTAAACGTGAATTAGTAGTTAAAAACAAGGGATATAAAAGTAAAGGGTAGCCGCTTATAAATAGTTTCTCTTTTGGGGGTACAAGTGTTCATTTTTCTTAGTTTTAAGGGTAAAAGTGGACCAAAAAAATGAGGTAAGGGGCATTTGTAGCCAAATAGGTGGATAAATGTTATATTTAAGGGTAACCTACAGAAATCTCACTAGTTAATGAGCTAATTACTTAGATACATGCTAGTTTGTAATATTACGAATTTTACCAAGTTTTAGCGCCTCCAGATACGTCTAGATACATGTATCTCGGGATACATATTGTAATTTGTTCTAGATACACTGTATCCAAATGGATTCACATGTATCTGGGATACACAGATAAATCTCGCTCGCTTCCCTCGCCCTCCCATCTCACTCACCACCCTCCTATATATTTATATATGATATCCTAGATACATCGCATTCACATGTATCCAGGTCGCTCGCCTCCCTCCCGCTTGCCTCCCTTCCTATTTCAATGTATGTGATAGCAAACGAATATATATCTAGGTGTATGACTTGCAATTTGTTATAAAATTATTAATTAGGGATATAAAATGTAATTATTTCAAACTATTGGAGAATCAGTAAATATAATAGAAATATCTATATAATTAGATAATTTTCAGATAGTCCAACGATATTTTTGGCCCTTCCTAATAAACATCTCTATCATTGATAAGTAAATCTTGACCTAATGAAAGAATATTCGTAGCAAGGGGTCACTAATGACGGTGATAATTAAGTGCTCTTATGTGTTAATTAATTAATTAAAAGTGACACGACACAAAATCTGATTAATCACCCCTTAATTTAATTAACCTAAATAACACGGGCAGCACTAAAGCCAAAAAAACATATAAAATGAAAAAAAAAATGTTGCTAGTGGGAAACAGATTAGACTTTCACCAATTAATAGGTTCTCTTTTTCACTGTTTTCCACTTATTATAATTACTTTCTTCTCGTTTTATATTAATTATTTATTTTTTAGGAAACAAATTATAAATAAAAAAATATTTTTACTAATTTTTTTAAAGAAAATAATTAATTATAAAAATAAAATTTAAAAACAATTAGTTCTATCTTAATTTATATTATAAATAATTTAAGATAATTATTTATTGTAATATGAACAAGTGATATGAAAAATGGAGAGTATATATATATATATATATATTCAAATTCAAGGTAGATAAGTTGACTAGCTACAACTCTTTATTAGGTAGTATTCTTTTGTTTCTTCTTTGTTTATTTGTTTCTCTTTCTATTTAAATTAATAATGTGATAATATTTAACTGATATATAATTGAATTATGAAGATCTACGTAATGTATTGGGGAACATCACGTATATTTCCATCATCGTTTTATAATTTTTTGCAAACAAAATTTTGGGGTGTCCCAAGGCGTCAAATTTATGAGTTAATACACATGAAAAATCAAGAAAGTCACATAATTTCTAAAAGTGTGGCTCGTAATAGTAAAAATATGCCTTAGAATATTGGTGGGAGTATACGTAATGCTCCCCCAGCTCATTACGAATGTC
The DNA here is from genome assembly GCA_029582685.1 of Solanum piurae. Taxonomy (NCBI): domain Eukaryota; kingdom Viridiplantae; phylum Streptophyta; class Magnoliopsida; order Solanales; family Solanaceae; genus Solanum; species Solanum piurae. Next base: position 8,180 of record JAJOOO010011204.1, read on the forward strand.
ATCATAAAGTGTTTTTAGAAAAAAAATTGGCGTGTCCCAAGGCACCAAACTCATGGGCTAATACACACGATTTTTTTTTTAAAAAGTCGCGTAATTCCTAAAAGTTGGCTTGTAAATGAAAAATATTCCTTAAAAATGACAGGAGTATACGTAATGCTCCCCCAACTCATTACGGATGTCCTCATCAAGCTTTTTTAGAAAAAAATTCGGGTTGCTGCAAGGCGCCAAATGCCCAAATCCACGCATAATACACCTGAAAAAACAAGAAAATCGCGTAATTTTTAAAAGTTGACTCGTAAATGCAAAAATATGCCTTGAAAATGGTGGGAGTATATGTAATGCTCTCTCAATTCATTACGGATGTCCTCATAAAGTTTTTTTAGAAAATTTTTTGGGTTGCCCCAAGGCGCCAAATCCATGGGTTAATATAATACACATGAAAAACTAGGAAAGTCACGTAATTTCTAAAAGTTGGCTCGTAAATGTAAAAAATATGATTTTAAATAATGGGAGTATACATAATGCTCTCTCAATTCATTACGGAGATCCTCATAAAACTTTTTCAAAAAGAAAAATTGGGGTACCCCAAGACGCCAAATTCATGGGCTAATACAAACGAAAAACCAATAAAATCGCGAAACTCCTAAATATTGACTTGTAAATACTAAAATATGCCTCCACTAATCTTCTTGACTCCTTCATATATTCAGTTCATATCCTCTTAGTAAACATAATATTAATTTCACCACTAATCATGCGTTGCGCTCTTATCACTATATACCACAATTTTTATGATACACATGCAATTTGATGAATGATTAGGTGACTTAAAGGAAGTGGATACGTTCCGTAATGAAGAAAAACATTATGTTATTGTATGGAATTAAAAATGTCATTTCATATCATATATTACCTAAAATATTTTGTACAACTTTTGGGGCCACTTTTTAAACAAGGGAAAAAGGACAAATATACCTCGAACTATCGTAAATGGTATGCAGATATCCTCCGTCATACTTTTGGGACATTGGTGCCCCTGCCGTCCAAAAACTAGAGCATATATATGTTGAAGAAGAAGGAAGCTAACGATTGGAACATGTCAAAGGAATAGGTCCAACAAAGCTGACTGACGTGTCTGCAACAAGTGTTGATGACGAAGGAAGCTGATGATTGGAACATGTCAAAGGAACAGGTCCAACGAAGCTGACTGACGAGTTTACAATATTGTTGTAGAATTAGAGTCGCACTAGGATTAGACTACTTATATTTATTAAGATTATATTTCTACTAGGATTAGATTAGGATTAGGATTATATTATGACTAGGATTAGATTATTTATAATTATTTTATTATTATAGTAGTAATAGGTATTGTAGTAGGACTCTAAGTATAGTTAATTTAGGACTCTACAATTCTCTCCCTATATAAGGAGTATGTACTTAACAATTTTAATTATCAATGCAATCCTTGATTTCTCTAATCCTAGACGTGAGATTTCTACATGGTATCAGAGCATAAAAGCTCTTCCGCTCTCTGAGTATTGATCAAAAAACAAAAAAAAACCACACGTTGCAATGACCACTTCTACCTAAAATATGTCGACCTCCTAACTTCACCAACTCATTGTCGCCTGCTCCATTAAACTTAAGCCAGCAAACTACCTCATAAAGAGGACACACATATCCCAATTGATTCATATCACAGAGAATGAACCAAGTAAAAGTAGTTGTTCCACTGGACAAACTGCTGGGAAAGTTGTAGCGGTTGAGAAGGATGCAAAAGATAGTGGCACCATTGATGATTGGAAGGAGAAAGATGTGTTGCTAAGGAGTTGGATCTCAAGCACCTTGACCGAAGAAAACATGCACCTAATTGTGGGCTGCTCAACTGCCAAGGAGATGTGGGAAAGCTTGGAAAAATCTTATATTCAAGCAACAAAAATAATTAATTTTTCTAGAGGTTTAGGTCTCAAATACAAGACCTTTGTCATATTAGGTAAGACACCATATTCCACCCTTAATCAATTTGTTTATGCTCTCACGAGTTTTGATATAAGGGAAGATGAAGAAAATGTGTCACAATAAAATCATGACATGGTATTCTCTGCCCAAAAAGGCAGGGAAAGAGGAAACAATAACATCAACTCCAGAGAATTAGGTTTCAAGCCCGCTGGACAAGGAATAGATTCTCAAAACAGTCAACATGGACCAGGTTCTCTGAACAATAAAAGTTTCCAAAGTGAAAATAAGGAGAGGAATAATATTGAGTCATGTCAAATCTGTGGTAGGAATAATCAAACTGCTCTTAAGTGTTTTTACTGGTGGGACTACTCGTATAAATCTGCAGATGAACTATCACAAGCAACGACTAGACATCACATTCATACCGAAGCATTGACAAAACAAGTTTTTGCTGGGTATTCAAAGTTTTTTTTTGCTGAGTATTCGAAGCAAGCTAGGAGTAACCGTTCCTCTACTCACTAGCTTGATGTGAAGTGTTGAAGAAGAAGGAAACTGACGATTGGAACATGTCAAAGGAATAGGTCCAACGAAGCTGACTGGCGTGTCTACAACAAGTGTTGATGAAGAAGGAAGCTGATGATTGGAACATGTCAAAGGAACAAGTCCAACGAAGCTGACTGACGAGTTTACAACATTGTTGTAGAATTAGAGTCGCACTAGGATTAGACTACTTATATTTATTAAGATTATATTTCTACTAGGATTAGATTACGATTAGGATTATATTATGACTAGGATTAGATTATTTATAATTATTTTATTATTATAGTAGTAATAGGTATTGTAGTAGGACTCTAAGTATAGTTAATTTAGGACTCTACAATTCTCTCCCTATATAAGGAGTATGTACTTAACAATTTTAATTATCAATACAATCCTTGATTTCTCTAATCCTAGACGTGAGATTTCTACAATATACCCTTCACTCTAACCAAAAACTAAATAGGGACACGTGGCGCAATCTTATCCGTCGATAAATGTCGGATCGGTGGATAATGACACGTGTATCTCCGTTAGTATAAAGGGTGTATATGCTCTAGTTTTTGGACGGCAGGGGCACCAATGTCCCATAAATATGACGGAGGGTATTTGCATACTATTTACGATAGTTCGGGATATATTTGTACTTTTTCCCTTTAAACAACTTGTATATTAAAGTCTAAAGTAGCCACTTGATGAGCTCACCATATGAAACAGAACCACACAAGTTTTATATATATATATATATATATATATATGACGTTTATGTTTTTTGTGGCAAAAATGAATGAAAATGTGAATGTATAAAGTAGGCAGCTTTATATAAAAA
>JAJOOO010011207.1:0-14103 GCA_029582685.1 Solanum piurae
ACGCAAAACTCTAAGTTTAATGCATCAGAAATACCGTAAGTTCACGGTACATCAACACTCTATCGCACGACTTTAGAATGATGAAAGAAGTGAAATTTTCCAAACATCCTATAACCTCCTATCCATAAGTGTGGCATGCTTCACACTCAAGAATAAGACTCTACTTAATATGGTTTGTGAGACATCATAGGACCTTTCTAAACCTTGTGATCCGAATACCAAGTTTGTCACGACCCAAAGTATACCCTAGGTGAAACATGACATATAGAACCCCGAAAGGCCCTACACAAGACACTTAGCATACATTATACAAGATATTAGAAATAAAATATTTCAAAAGAAGCATTTTCATATCATAAACAAGTTTTACAAAGTGGAAGTCTAACATAGTCTCAACAAGTGATATACCGTGAGTTTACAGTATTTTTACTACATTTCACTTAAGAGTTGTGTGTGTCTAGGGCCTGTTTGTATTGGTTTTTATCATGTTTTGGAGAAAAGATGTTTAGGCGCGGAAGTACAGAGATAGCTGAAAGAAATGCAGAAAAAGGCATCTACGGAGGTGATCTACGGACTGTAGGTCCATTGACGCTCCATAGATGGTGACCATAGATCAGCAGGCAAGGCAAATCAGGGAAATCTGACCAAGTGTGGAATCACGGTGGCCATTGACGGTCCATAGATTGATCTACAGACCGTACTGTTGATCCGTAGAATGATATTGTGTGGGTTCCAGTACCTGACTGTTGAAGATTCTAAGTGTGGAGCTACGGAGCGGGATTGACGGACCGTAGATCGATCTACGGTCTGTACTATTGTCCCGTCGTTTGATTCAGAGTAGCTGATTTTTGGAAACTGAAATATTTTCCAAGTCCTGGCTGACGGAAGGGACTCACGGACTGTAGATCCATTGACGGTCCGTGAGTCAGTCTCGTGGAATGAAGACACGTGCCTGAACAAACTTTCCTTGTTCTGTTTCCCTTTTTATTTAGGACTTATTTTCTATAAATAGGGTTTGTAAACCTCGCTTTTAGAGGTTAGATTTTATTACTTTTCTTCTAGTTCTTGACTTGGGAGATTAACTTGCAACTTTATCAATTATTAATTTCCTGAATTCGTTTTGAAGATTTTGGTGTTGCAATTCAAGTTGAATTTTTAGGTTTATTATTCTTCTTACGTAAGTTCATAATTCTTTCATCTAAAACAATGAATTGTGTTCATATGATTATGGGTAACTAAACTCCATAACTAGGGTTGTGGGAACGATGAGCGATTAACAAAGTATGAATAGTAAATAAGCAATTCTTGAATAGTGGTTTGCATGCATTGATAATTCTTTCATTTAGAAGTCTTTTTAATGGTGGACAAAGTTAGAACTCGCCTTGTTGCTACTTGCCGGACCAAGGAGGTAATCAACAAGAAAAGAATTATCAACATAGATTTAGTGTTATACTATATAATAGACTAGTGTTGATTGGTGTGAAGTAATAACTAAGCCAAACATCGATGTGATGTCTAATATGAGGAAAAGGTAAGGGTTAGTAAATTATACATCCGTAGCCGGACCAAGGTGCGGAGTGAAATTCTCTAGATGCCGGACCAAGTATTTAGAGATACCTATCTTATCACTTTGCATGTAGTACACTAGGAAATGATTGCTATTACTAGGATCACTGCGTTATGAGCTTGTGGGGAACACGTATACCCTAGTTAATTCTCTCATCTTGATAACAACTTAAATTGACTTTTGTTTACTGATTACTTACTGAATTCTTACCATTTTTTTCACAAATATCCCCTTTTAATTACTTGTTTCTGGAAGTAATTTGACTAAACAAATATAATTGTTGGTTAAAGTTAAGTCTAAACCATTTTTCTCGTGGGATCGACCCCAACCTACAAGTTGGGTTCTTTACTTGATAACGATCAATTATGCTTCTTTAGGGAGGTGTAATTTGAGCATATTAAATTTTGGCGCCGCTGCCGGGGAATTTTGGCTTTTAGATTTATTTTAACTACAGTATTGAACTTTAGTCAAATATTTCCTAATTTTACTTTTTTCTTTTTCTTTTCGTCTCTCTCAGTTTCTGACTCTAGTGTATGCCAAGTACACGGAGCCAGGGTGAACCACTTACTCCTTACGATCCAGAGTTGAAACAAACTTTGCGAAGAATGAACAATCAAGGAGTTCAAGTTAACCCTATTGGAGGCAATCTAGGTGATGACGTTGAGTTGCAACCTCCGAGGGTAGTTGGTGGGGACAACCAGGTTCCAGCTGAAAATCAATTGGGAGATGCATTGAGGGTGCAAGGTCCACCTGGTCCAAGACCGCATGACAACTATAGGGGCAATGTCAATATTGATGACTCTGATGGACCTCTTTTCCTACCCCCTTTGCCCCCAGGGCACACATTTGTAGTGACCAGTAGCTTGATGCAGATGCTTACAACGAGGGGCTTGTTCTCGGGGTCGCCATCGGAGGACCCACATGCTCACATAGCCAAGCTAAGGGTGGTTTGTAAAAACTGTGTAGGTCGACCAGACTTGGATATAGATGTCATCGGGTTACGAGTGTTCCCTCTATCACTGACAGGCGATGCTGCTGTATGGTTAACTGAGCTCCCTTATAACTCAATCTATACATGGGACCAACTGAGGGATGTGTTCTTAGCAAGATATTATCCAGTGTCCAAGAAGCTCAATCACAAAGATAGGGTCAACAATTTTGTGGAATTACCTGGAGAGTCTGTGAGTAGATCTTGGGACAGATTCACTGCATTTGTAAGAGGTGTTCCGAATCACCGTATTGATGATGAGTTGCTGAAGGAATATTTCTATTGAGGTCAGGATGACAACAATAAAGCAGTGCTTGACACTATTGCTGGAGGATCATATGGTGAGTGCACATATGCGCAGATTGCAGAAAAATTGGAGAACATCTCTCGCAACAATAAAGCATGGAGCACTAGGAGGTCGGATACTGGGAGAAACACATTTGCCGTTCATACTACAAACAACCAGTCTGCGGATGAGATTCGTGACGAAATAGCTCAGATGAGGACCGAGTTGGGGTTGGTATTAAAGCATGTGAGCGAAGGTGCGGAAAAGGTAAATGCTGTGAACTACTGGACTAGAACTCCACCACCAATTGAAGAATGTTACTATGAAGAGGATGCTTATGCTGTGAATGATCAGACGGGGGGTTTTCGACCAAACGCCCAAGGATCCAACACGGAAAATTGGTGCCAAGGTAAAGGAAACCAAGGTCGGAACTATGGCAATTACAATCGAGAGGGTCAATATGTCAGGGATGGGAACTTCAATCGTGACAATAACTACACCCGGAACAACTATGGCAACAAAAATGATAGGGTTGGACCTTATGTTCCTCCTCAAAATTGGGAATTCGGTACTAGGGAAGCTGGAGGCAATATGGCGCGTATTGAAGATATGATGTAGAAAATGATGAGAAGGTTTGATGCAACTGATGAGAATGTGAAGGAGATGAGAAATGACTTGTCTTGTATTGGTCAAAAGGTTGATGTCCATGCAGTGTCAATAAAGCATCTAGAGCAACAAATGACTCAGTTATCTACTATAGTGAACCCACATCAACCTGGCACTCTTCCTAGCAACACCATCCAGAATCCAAAGAATGTTGGTCATTGTATGGCAGTTACTACTCGAGGGGGTAAGCAAACCATTGATCCACATATGTCGTCTGTGGTAGATGTTGAGATTAGAAAAGAAGATGATGTGGTAGAGGTTAGAGAGGAGTCTGAGAATGCGACTGAGAAAGAAACGGAGATATCTCAGAAAGTGGTCCCCATTCCTAGACCTCCACCACCTTTTCCACAGAGGTTAGTGAAGAAGACTGAATATGGTAAATATCACAGGTTTATTACTATGTTGAAGCAACTTTCCATCAACGCTTCAACATAGGCTTATTACTATGTTGAAGCAGCTTTCCATCAACGTGCCGTTGATAGAAGCTTTGGAGCAAATGCCTGGGTATGAAAAGTATATGAAAGATATGGTAACAAAGAAAAGGTCTGTGAGTTTTGAAGATGATGATAGAATGCAGCATTGTAGCGCTATTGCTACACTGTCTCTTGTGCAGAAGAAGGAAGATCCTAGTGCATTCACGATCCCATGTACTATAGGGTTGTTACACTTTGCTAAGGCATTGTGTGATCTTGGTGCTAACATAAACCTCATGCCATTGTCTATTTATAAGAAGTTGGGTTTAGGTGATCCAAATCCTACTATGATGCGGTTACTTATGGCCGATCGAACCGTGAAAAGGCCCATTGGTGTACTCCATGATGTGCTAGTGAAAGTGGAGTCGTTCATCTTTCCGGCAGATTTTGTGATTCTTGACTGTGAGGTTGATTTTGAGGTTCCCATCATCCTTGGGAGACCATTTCTTGCCACAGGGCGTGCGTTGGTTGATATGGAGAAGGGGCAGATGAAGTTCAAAATGAACAATGAAGAAGTAACTTTCAATATTTGTAGGTCCATGAAGCAAAGTGGTGAGCTCCAAACGGTATCTGCTATAACTTATAGAGTTGAGAGTGGACTAGAAATGCAAATTGAAGAGCGACTAGGTGTCGAGGCACTAGCAGCAGTTATGATGAATTTCGATAGTGATGGTATTGAAGAATATGATGAGTTGGTAGCTGCACTCGATAGGTGCAAATATCAATCGAAACCAAAGAAGTATGAGTTAGACATGAAGAATCGTGAGTCCCTACCTGCGAGACCATCTATTGTGGAGGCACCGAAATTGGAGCTTAAGGCTCTACCACCACATTTGAGGTATGTATTCTTGGGTAGAGATAATATTTTGCCGGTCATCATTGCGGCAGATTTAAATGCAAGACAAGTAGAGTGTTTGGTGACTGTGTTAAAGAGGTTCAAGCGAGCTATTAGGTGGACTATTGCAGATATTATTGGGATTCCTCCCGGTATTTATTCTCACAAAATCCAACTCATGCCATATCACAAGTCTAGTATCGAGCACCAGAGAAGATTAAATCCACCTATGCAAGAGGTAGTTAAAAAAAAGATCATCAAGTGGTTGGATGCCAGAGTTATTTATCCCATTGCAGATAGTAGTTGAGTGTGTCCTGTGCAGTGTATGCCTAAAAAGGGTGGTATTACTGTGGTTCCAAATGAGAGAAACGAGTTTGTTCTAATGCGACCCGTGACCGGAAGGAGAGTCTTTATGGATTACCATAAATTGAATGCGTGGACAGAGAAGGACCACTTTCCTATGCCATTCATGGACCAGATGTTGGATAGACTTGCATGCAATGGTTGGTATTGTTTTCTTGATGGGTATTCGGGCTACAATCAAATTTCTATAGCTCCGAAATACCAAGAGAATACCACCTTCACTTTCCCTTATGGGACTTTTGCTTTCAAATGGATGCCATTTGGGTTGTGAAATGCTCCGGCGACCTTCCAGCGCTGCATGATGTCAATATTCACTGATATGGTGGAGGACACTATTGAGGTATTTATGGATGATTTCTCTGTGGTAGGTGATTCTTTTGATTGATGTCTGAATCATTTGGCGGAGGTACTTAAAAGGTGTGAAGACTGCAATCTAGTGCTGAATTGGGAGAAGTACCACTGTATGGTGAAAGAAGGGATAGTTCTAGGTCATCGAATTTCTGATAAGAGCATTAAGGTAGATAGAGCGAAAGTTGAGGTAATAGAAAAACTTCCTCCACTTATCTCTGTAAAAGGTGTTAGGAGTTTTCTTGGGCATGCAGGTTTCTATATGAGGTTCATCAAATATTTTTCCAAAATTGCACATTCTTTGTGCAAACTGCTCGAGAAGGAGTGTAAGTTCGATTTTGATGATGCTTGTCTGGGAGCATTTGGAGAGTTGAAGGAGAAGTTGGTTACTACACCTATCATTATTTCACCAGATTGGGGACAACCATTTGAGGTAATGTGTGATGCGAGTGGAGTGGCGCTTGGCGTAGTATTAGGACAGAGGAGAGAGAAAATCTTTCACCCTATTTACTATGCTAGCAAAGCTCTAAATGTGGCCCAGAGGAATTATACTGTGACTGAACAAGAACTTCTTGCGGTGGTTTTCGCATTCGAGAAATTTCGATCTTACTTGTTTGGTACTAAAGTCATAGTGTATACTGACCATTCTGCATTGAGGTATTTGATGGCGAAGAAGGATGCAAAACCGAGGTTGCTTAGATGGGTATTGTTGCTGCAAGAGTTTGATTTTGTGGTGAAAGATAGAAAGGGGACCGAAAATCAAGTTGCCGATCACTTGTCCAGGTTAGAGGAAGAGGCTATGCTAAAGCTTGGTGAAAGGGCTGAAATTAATGATGCTTTTCCAGATGAACATGTATTGGCTGCTTCTCATGATCTGATTCCTTGGTTCGCAAACTTTGCTAATTATTTGGCAAGCGATATTGTGCCCCCGGATTTGTCTTTTCACCAAAGGAAAAAGTTTATGCATGATGTGAAGAAGTTATTTTGCGATGAGCCTTACTTGTATCGTAGTTGTGCTGATGGGATTATTCGTCGTTGTGTGCTCGAGGTTGAGATGTTGAGTGTACTTGAAACATGTCATTCATCGCCTGTTGGTGGGCATCGTAGTGGTATTCGAACTGCACATAAGATTTTGCAGTGTGGGTACTACTGGCCTACCATCCACCAAGATGCTCATGATTTCGCCAAGTCTTGTGACCGTTGCCAAAGAGAAGGAGGGATTTCAAAGAGGCAAGAGCTTCCTATGAATCCTATATTGGTGATAGAGTTGTTTGATGTATGGGGCATTGCTTTTATGGGTCCATTTGTGAGTTCACATGGGATGAAGTATATTCTTGTTGCAGTTGATTATGTATCGAAGTGGGTGGAAGCAGTTGCGCTCCCCAACAATGAAGGTAAAAGTGTCACCGCATTTTAAAAAAAGAATATCTTCTCCAGATTTGGTACACCGAGCGCGATTATCAGTGATGGAGGTTCCCACTTTTGTAATAAGTTGTTCAAGGCACTACTTGAGAAATATGGTGTCCGCCACAATGTAGCCACTCCTTACCATCCACAGACTAGTGGGCAAGTTGAAGTGTCCAACCGAGAGATCAAACAAATTTTGGCAAAGACTGTGAATGCTAACAGAACGGATTGGTCAAGGAAGCTTGATGATGCTCTATGGGCCTATCGCACTGCATACAAGACTCCCATAGGTATGTCTCCTTACCAACTTGTATATGGGAAGTCTTGCCATTTACCGGTAGAGCTAGAGCATAAGGCGTTGTGGGCGATGAAGAAGCTAAATCTGGATTGGGGGGCCGCATCTAATCAAAGAATGAATGACTTGAATATGCTTGATGAGTTTCGCCTAAAAGTTTATGAAAGTTCAGCCTTCTACAAAGAGAAGATGAAGAGGTATCATGATCAAAGAATTGAAAAGCGAGAATTTGTGGTAGGTGATCTTGTGCTTCTATTCAACTCTAGGTTGCGCTTGTTTTCGAGAAAACTCAAATCCAAATGGATCGAACCATTTTTGCTCACAAAAGTGCTCCCCCATGGAGCAGTTGAGCTTGAGAACAGTGAAGGAACAAGGTTCATGGTAAACGAGCAAAGTATCAAGATCTATCTAGGAAATGCAGAAAGTGTGCAAGAGGTTGTTGAGGCCTATGTTCTTGGTGAAGTCTGAGTAATCAAGAGGCCTGCGTCGTGCCGTGACATTAAATCTAGCGCTGCTTGGGAGGCAACCCAAGATGTACAATCTAACCAACGATAGGTTTTTGTTTTCCATCTAGTAGCTTTCTTTGTTTAGTTGATTCTCTGTATTAAATTAGATAGGTGTTTTAGTTTTGTATTAGTGTTGGCTAGAATTAGTATAGGGTTTGTGTCTAAAAAGTGTCCAGAAAATGTAAAAAGAATAACCTAATGGTTGCTACATGTGCAGGCGAGCTATGAAAAATCTGCAGAAAATGGTCTGGTGCAGAGGTCTACGGACACCTCCATCCCTGGACCGTGAATAGAGTTCGTAGATCCCAGGTAAGCCCTTAAACTTTTCCAAGTGTAAGAATGATCTACGGTCCCAATATACGGACCGTAGATCAGCCCACGGACCATAGACGGGGTCTCGTGGGTCCAAAACCCTAATGAAGCCTGACCCAACCCGGACCCCTCCTATTTAAAATCTCCTAATTTAAAATCATTCCACTTCCCTCCATTTACTCCCAAAGCGTTTTATAACTTCCCAAATTCCTTAAATCACTCCATAATCACTCCATCACTCCCCAATTAATCTTCCTTTTCTCTTTCCCCAAATCCTAAATTCCTTTCTTCTCCAAAACCCCACTCATCTCCAAACCTCCCACAAGGTCCGATGTACGGGTTCAGTTCAACTAGGCGATTAGTGTGGTATTGCAAAGCTTAGTGTCATCACACAATCACCCCACTCCTCATTGCTTGTAAGGTAATAGACTTTCCCCCTCACTTTGAATTTTGGTTCATAGATTGAATATAGAAAGTCGGGAGTCGAATCTTGACCTTGGGTAATTAAGTATATGTAAGTGCATGCTAAATTTTAAGTACTAAAACCCTTGGGATGATAGATTGTAATTGTGTTGCCTTGATAGTGTGTTAAACCTGTCTTAATGCTAGTCTATATGTACGTTTTGACTTAGGGTTGTGAATTTTTGTATGAAATAATTATCAAATTGAGTAATTGGAACCCTTTGAATGAGGAACTAGCATGATTAAATGTTGAAATGCATGGTTAGACTAGGATTCTGTTGAAAATGGTCAAATATGCGGGCTTGAAATTAAAGCATGTCTGAAACCTGGCACATATCTCATCCACAAAACTCCATCTACGGACCGTAGATCAGGTCCGTGGTTGGATGAACTTGCAATTTTCACAAAGTGTGAAACTACAGAGGTGGACTACGGTCCGTAGATCAATCTACGGACCGTTCTGTACTTCCGTGGTTTCCATCTGCAACTAATATAGTTGGTCCTCTGTTCCACGGAAGGGTTCCACTGACCGTAGATCAGTCTACGGACCGTAGGTCCCCTCCGTAGATGACCACTGTAGCCACTGTCTGAATTTTTTTTGGTCTTTTGATGTTGTTTGTCTTTAGCTCTAAAATTATTTTGAGTATGTTTTTAGGTAGTTTTGGTACTAATAACCCTTCCACAGGTACTATGGCACCCAAGAAGCCAGTCACTTATACAAAAAAGGGCAAGTCAAAATCTGTTGCCCCTAGCTTCAGGTTAATCGACGAAGATGACGATGTGGACCAACATATGTTGCTCCCAACACAAGGACCTCTCCCACTACACCCCGAGTCACTAGAGGCACCCCCCGGAAGGTGATTCCCGATGTAGTCACTGTCTCCCAGTCTGATGAGGAGCGCACATTGATCGGGTCACCAACTGGGGATGCTTCCAGTTCAGAGAATGGGTCTACTTCTGGCTTCGAGTCTGCCAATGCTTCGAGCTCAGAGTCTAGCCATGCTTCAGGCTCCAAATCGGCCCATGCTTCAGGGTCAATTGCTAAATCCGCCACAGGGTCAGGTGAAAATGATCAAGTAGCCTCGTCTGATGAGGCCACTAGCCAGGAGTCAGTACCTACATCGTAAAATGATGTCCCTACTCCAGTGGCTGGCGAGCCAAATAGATGGTGTGTTGAGGTCCAATGTAAAATTTATCGAGATGCCAAGATGAAGAATGACAAAGAGAAGATGGCCCGACTTATTACAGAGGAACGCAGAGTCCTCACGGGGAACTTGCACACTATCCCCGACGTCCACCGGCTTTTTCAACTTCACAAGTGTGATTGGACAGCTCAAGACCCAGGGACTTATAGAGAGGAGATTGTGAGGGAATTTTACGCCTCATATGCTGCCACTCTCCGAGGTTCGATCTCCAAGCAGTCCAAGCCCACATCCCAGGACCCTCTCATTTCCACTATGGTCCGCGGTTGTCCGGTGGACATATCACAGGCCACTATCAACCGATTTCTCTATGGCCTTACCACCGGCCACTCTTGGCCACTGAACACAGTAGAGTTTGATTACAGATGGGATATTGTGAGGAGTGGAGCCTTCACGCGTAATGCAGAGCAGAGGGAGGCTGTTATACTTTGGTTGGCTAAATACATTGCTGCTGATGACGAGCGTGCGGAGTGGGTCACCGCACCACGGTTGGGTATCCGAAAGGCCACATTAAATTTTGTGGCCAAGTTCTTCTGGTTGTTGGTGCGTAACAGGGTGTCGCCCACAAAAGCTGACAACCAACTCACATGGGACAGAGCCGTCATGGTGGCAGCGTTAGTAGCAGGATTGGAGATTGACTTTGCCCGCATGCTGCTGGTAGAAATTCATGAGAGGGCATCCAAGACCTCCACTACTTACCCACAAAAGCTGACAACCATTTCACATGGGACAGATCCGTCATGGTTGCAGCGTTAGTAGCAGGATTGGAGATTGACTTTGCCCGCATGCTGCTGGCAGAAATTTACGAGAGGGCGTTCAAGACCTCAACTACTTACCCCTTTCCATGTTTAATTTTCCAATTGTGCAGGGACTCTGGAGTGCCGATCTGGCACTGTGATAGGTTGATACACCCTATGAGGACCTTAGATGTTGGCCTAATTTGAGATGAAGCAAATGTGGCAGCACCTCGCAGAGGGCTGCGGATCAAGGTGCCATTGGATATTGATTTAGTAGATGTTGTGGAGCAGATGCAGGGTGATGAGCCTGTCTCTCTAGCCCATACTAATGATGCCCCAACCTCCTCTTCTCAAGACGATAGTCAGGCCTCCATCTCATCTAGAGCCACCCCACCTTCGGGAGCGAATGTTATACCACTGGTCTGAGTCCAGAAGTTAGAGGCTCAGATGGCCACCTTGCTGCACCATATTAAGCCCTAGATGCAGAAGTTGATTGCTGAGTCCGAAGAGAGAGTAGAACAGAGGATGGAGGCAAAAATAGACTAGAAGGTCAAAGCAGTTCATAAGCGGCTCGATGCCTTCGAGTTGAGAGTTCTAGAGAGGCCAACTCCCACTACTGATATGTCCTCTTTTCAGACTGAGCTAGCTAGTCTCCGGGCCGATGTTTACGCCATCTTGGCCACACTAGTTGTTGAGCCACAGGCTGCACCCTCTGCATTAGGCGATGATACAGTCCTGGGAGCACTCTTCAGTGGAGATGATACGGAGGAGTAGACCGAGCATGCACGTGCCCGCGGTAAGTGGTACCGATCTAGTCACAAAGCTGAGCTCACTGAGGAGGAAAAGGCTATCAAGAGGCAGCGCAGGCAGGAGAAGAAGGCACATAAAGCTTCTATATTAGATGAGCAACTGAGGCAGCAGAGGGCCCGTGAGATGATTGCTGGGACGTCGAGTTCTATGCCGGTGAGGATTGATGTGAGCACCACTGAGGGTGAAATTAGAATGACAGATAGCACTAATGATGGTGTTATCCTGGTTGATGTGGGCACTACTCAGGGTGACCCGAGTGATGATTTAGCGGGATCCAGGAAATCGGACCCACCCTCTTATTAATGAGTCTTCAGCGCTATGCGCCACATGTTTGCTTCACCCAATCCATTATCTTTTACTGTTTTTATATGCATTAGGGACAATCACATCTATTTTTTGTTGGGGGTAGGGTAAATGGAGTGTGAGTGATAGGGTGAAGTCTGAGCAACCCAACTCATAATCTTCTCTTGGGATTTTCTTGCCTGTGTTCTTTTCCCTCGAGAGACTGTTTAATTTCTGTTGAACCGGCATGTGTTAGGATTGTATGTGTAGAAGCATGAAAAATAATGAAGCATGATGGCTTATGAAAAGTGGTACCCGTCCAAATTTTCATATGTGTGCTAGAATTTGTAGGCTAAGATAAGTTGAATGTGTTGGCTCTGAGTATGACATGATAATGAACCAACTGATGGCATGACTTAAGCCAAAACTTAAACTGGGTAATCTAATAATGAAACTATGTGCCAAGAGTGTGTGAGAATAATTGCTTGTTCAAACAGTTTGTGTGCCAATATAGAACTTGCCCGGTTAGTCCTGCTAATACAATCTACTCTAGAGGCTAGGAAGTGATCATAGGCCCTTGTTCTGATAAGTCCACAAATTGCCTAAAAAGAATAAAATCAAATGAAATAAATGTTCCCTTTGATCCAAATGTGTTGAGCCTAAATTAGACCATTTCTTTCTAAACCCCTAACTCACCTTCCCATAATCTACTATGTTGACCCTGGTCCCTCCTTGGATATGTGCACCTCGACTTAGGCCAGAAGCCTAAGTTGAGGGTGGCTAATGTAAAAAGTAACTTCAATCTTGGCCCTGATCCGACATCGGGTATGGTGCACCTCAACCAATGGAAAATCCATAAGTTGAGGGTGGCTATGAAAGAGGAAACCGAAAGAGAAATGGGTATGAAAAGAGTTTGATGCTGAAAAAAGATAAAAAGAAAAGAGAGGAAAGGATATGACTTGTTGAAAGCTAAAAAAATGAATAAAATGCAAGAAAAAGATGAAAGTGACAAATAAAGAGATATAAAGTTTAAAGTCACATCCATGGTTGAAGAAAATTAAGGGAACGAAGGTAAAATGGTCGGATGACAAAAATAGGGAAAAAAGAGGTTGAAAGCCTAGTGTATTGTCAAGGAGGATAAAAAGTCACCAAGAAGTACACAAATGTACCACGCCTGACCCTGAGCCTACATTACAAGCCAAGAAAGTCCTATAGTGATCCTAGAATCTAGTTTGGAGAGTCTAAGCAGTGAAAATAAGGGCAAGCCTATGGTATTGAGCACTAACTGTATTTGAAGTTACTTATGAGTGTGAGTGTTGAATGAATCCTTGTACCAAAATTCATATTCATTGTGTAAACAAAAAGGGATTTCGTTTGAAGTAAGGGCACTAGTTACATCGTCGAAAAGTTGGTACCTTGGTGATAGTGAAGCAGTGTATGTTGACTGTTAGTTGGTCGATCTTTGTCATAGTTTGATCCGCATGAAGTAGCTTGT
Source organism: Solanum piurae (assembly GCA_029582685.1). Taxonomy (NCBI): domain Eukaryota; kingdom Viridiplantae; phylum Streptophyta; class Magnoliopsida; order Solanales; family Solanaceae; genus Solanum; species Solanum piurae. The sequence goes on from JAJOOO010011207.1 coordinate 13,035, forward strand.
CGAGTCTAAGAGAATAGATTTTGCACCCGAAAAGAGAGTTGGAGTAGAGAGCCATGTGATTGCTTATGCTTGAATTGCGTGCTTCTATACAAGTGTCGTTTAGAGTTTGGTGTGTCACTTGAGGACAAACAACGAATTTAAGTTGAGGGTGTTGATATACCGTGAGTTTACAGTATTTTTACTACATTTCACTTAAGAGTTGTGTGTGTCTAGTGCCTGTTTGTATTGGTTTTTATGTGTTTTTATCATGTTTTGCAGGAAAGATGTTTAGGCGCAGAAGTACAGAGACAGCTGAAAGAAATGCAGAAAAGGGCATCTACGGAGTGATCTACGGATCGTAGGTCCATGACGCTCCATAGATGGTGACCGTAGATCAGCAGGCAAGGAAAATCAGGGAAATCTGACCAAGTGTGGAACCACGGTGGCTATTGACGGTCCGTAGATTAATCTACGGACCGTACTGTTGATCCGTAGAATGATACTGCGAGGGTTCTAGTACCTGACTTTTGAAGATTATAAGTGTGGAGCTACAGAGAGGGATTGACGGACTGTAGATCGATCTACGGTCCGTACTGGTGTTGCATCGTTTGCTTCAGAGAAGCTGATTTTTGGAAACTGAAATATTTTCCAAGTCCTGGCTGACGGAAGAGACTCACGGACCGTAGATCCATTGACGGTCCGTGAGTAAGTCTCGTGGAATAAAGACGCATGCCTGAACAAACTTTCCTTATTTTGTTTCCCTTTTTATTTAGGACTTGTTTTCTATAAATAGGGTATGTAAACCTCGTTTTAGAGGTTAGATTTTATTACTTTTATAAAAGTTCTTGACTTGGGAGATTAACTTGCAACTTTAGCAATTCTTAATTTCCTGAGTTCGTTTTGAAGATTTTGGTGTTGCAATTCAAGTTGAATTTCAGAGTTTATTATTCTTCTTACGTAAGTTCATAATTCTTTCATCTAAAACAATGAATTGTGTTCATATGATTATGGGTAACTAAACTCCATAACTAGGGTTGTGGGAGCGATGAGCGATTAACAAAGTATGAATAGTAAATAAGCAATTCTTGAA
>JAJOOO010011209.1:0-10755 GCA_029582685.1 Solanum piurae
TGGAAAATGCAAATATACACGAATTCTATCATCTAAACGAGAACTGTATTTCCTCCAGCGTTTTCCCTTTCGTCTCAGGTACCCAAATTGTCACAAACACCACGGTGAATACACACATAAGTGTATAAAGAGTGAAGGTTCCTGGTAAAGATCACGTAGACGTGTTAAGTCAGATCAACATGACCATGATCAACAACTATAGCATAGCAACAATAAAGCGGACACTTAGGTGTTCGAGACCACTGAATAAAATGTCGAGCTGGTAGGAGTGGAGGGGTGCAAAATTTTCACAGGATACGCAAACACGGGCCAAAATATGTAGTCTATTACGCGTGTAGGCTGGTAAATATCAATTAGCTCATATTAATGCATGTTATACTCATGATCGGGTTGGATCGTGTACATGGTATAGATTGTAAGAGCAAGAGACATACCTCCACTGCTCCAAGCTAATAGCAGCGGTGCAGTTGCTGTAATTACCCAGGAAAAGAACCAATTGGATAACGTCGCTACACTTCCAGCAAGGCCTTTGATCTTAACCGGAAGAATCTACAATACCAGAGGGATTATATCAAACTTTGTGCTAAAAAATAATTCAAGTACGAAATAGCGAAAAAGGTTAATATGTTATGTTGTCCAAAACATGGAAAAGACCATATCCTAGAAGTTTTTTTCACACCATCAACATCCAAGATTGTATTTTCTGAGATGAACTCTGAAAACTCGTACTATATATATATATAGGTTCTACGATTCGGAAAGGTAGGAACGTGCTGAATTTAACGTTGCCAGAGTAAAAAAACCAACAATAAAATGTAATAGTAAGTTATGTGATAAATAAAGATGTTAGTACCTCAGACATTATAAGCCACGGAATAGGCCCCATTCCAAGCGAAAATGAAACAATCATCAACTGAAAAGAAAAAAATGGTTAGAAAAGGAAATCAATCATTCAGAAGCAGTGTTTTTCCAAGAGTCAAAAAGACGTCTACAACAAGTCGAGGACATACCAAAACACCAACCACTGATACCATGCCTAGAACGCCATAGAAGGTAGAATCCTCACCTACGTAATCCTTTTTGAATAATGATATGCGCAAAAGAAGAGAAACATGTCAGGGCCAGAACACCTCATTTTTTTCAAAATTCAAAGGCAAGTTACATAACTTGAGCTAAAAGTACCTTAAGAAAGAATGCAATGGCAACAATAAGGAGACTAACAGCCATTCCAACCGACGAGACCTATAATGAAGCACTTGAGTTCTTTGTTAGGAAAAAGTTCAAAAATTACATATATGAGTTACTACATTTTACCAAAACTTACAATCAGTAAAAGCCTACGGCCAGTTTTATCCACCAGCCATGTAGAAACAGCAGTGGCAACCACCTACAAATTTCAATCTTCTTCAGTTGTATGTTAGCTATGAAGGAAATAGATCGGAATGTGACGAGAACAAATTGACACAAAGCGCCACATGGGGGAAAAAGAACAATCTTTGTGTATCCTTTTTCTATAATATGCTGAACGGGGAAAAGCAAGCGAACTAAAATTTAATCTGGACCTGGATAGCACCAAAACCTAAAGTTGCAGTATCACTTGAAGAAATCCCTGTTAAAGATACAACTAAATTAGATAGGTTCATATCATGTGAAATAAACATATCAATCAATACAAGATTTGAAGAGAAATCTCAAGTTTCTTCAGTAGTTTCGGTTATGGTTCTCATCACAACAACAAAAAGTTGTTAAAAGTAGGTTTCGATGCTTCACGGATACTGAGAATCATAATGTTGCTTCTACCACGTACTTCATGACCTTTCTTTTGCAGATAGAATACTTTGGTACTTCCATCATTCTACAAAGGCAGATAAATACATTTCGATTTAAGTTATCCACGTACCAGCTGATAGGAAAATGTTACTGGAATAGAAGATCACACCATTGGTTCCGCTGAGTTGTTGTAGGACAAGCAGTCCAATGCCTATCTGCGGGATGAAATGCTTTAAAGAATGGCATATGTAAACATGGTCATCTTCTGAAAACAGCCCAAACAACAAATTTACCATGAGAGGCAGCCAATATCGTCTTTGCTTGAGATCTGCAAAACGTATTGTTGACTTTCGGCTTGTGGATGCTACGGCCCTCTACACAGGACAGACATTTAATAGGACAATGAATTCCATATTTCTGATAAAATTCAATTACAAAATTGTCCCATGGAACAGTAGCTACAATTATAGTTCATGGTCTTTCAAGTAACTGAATTACCTTAATTTCATTTACTTCAACGGAAATGTCAGCATCGAACCCTCGGAGAACTTGCAAAGAGGTTTCAAAATCTTCTGTCAGACCCATTTTGGCCTATGTCTCACAAGAAAATCAAATGAGATTCTGCAACTAGAACTATCAAGGAATGATGGAAAATTACAGTATGATGCTCACCAACCACCGAGGAGATTCTGGGATGAAAAATAGTCCAGGTATCAGTGCAAGGCAGGGCAATGTTCCTGCAGCAGAAAATGATAGTTAGTTAACATGCCCAAGGCAGACACCAGAAAGATCTCTGCCTTGTGAGGATTTTCTATACATGATTCCCAACGAAACTAAGCACTTCCGATTCTTTCGCATTTGAAAAGGCTTAAAACACTCTAGGTTGTTTAGTTTGCACTTCAAACCAATCCACAGACAAGCTTAACACCACTCAGATATATCTTTGATATTGCTTTGTTTTATCACAACACAACCAGTAAAACCAACTTTCTGGAAGAGATATGTTAAATCAGTTAGCAAGGATGACAAATAATTAGATGACCAATCAAAGACGACTAGCTACAATGTTCTGCTTCTCCTGTTGCTTCAGTAGGAGCACAGACCACCTCATGAATGCTCTCTTGAGAGGTACTTTTTGTTTCTAATGCAGGACATCCTAGCTGTTACCCCGTCAAAGGAAATGCTAGGGTAGATAATAGCATGAATTTATCCCGTTAGAATTGCTTAAAATGAATTGTTATATCAAAAGGCGAATAGAAGGACATTTGAAACAGAAAGTCACCAACCAAACAGTATGTGAGCATTATGAATAGTATCTGTGAAAGAGAAAGTGCTTCATCTTTCTGTCTCCAAACTATCAGAAAAAGAGAAAGATGGATTTCATTAAGAATGAGGCGAGAACAGTGTTGTCAAAGGTGTGCTTAAGCCCTGAAGCGAGGCTTCAAACGTGTTGAGCGCTTTGCCTCGCTGTCGTTATCAAGGTTCTAAGGCATACTTTTCCTTGCCAATGAGGCTCTTCGACACTAAACAATTGATATTTCACTTTATTGTGAACTTTTTTTGATTTCCTTGTTCATATATTTGCCATTCATGCTTAATTATAAGCCCCAAACGACCCTTTGCACCTTTTTTTCATTAAAGCTCACACTTTATTTGCGCTTAATGCCCCAACGGACCTTAAAGCTTTTTTGTGCTTTTTTCTTTTGATAACACGGTCAAGAGCCGAGTCTAAACTCTCAAGGTAGCCAATCTGGTTAACCCATCAAATCAAGATTGAAAACTTTTTTTTTTATGATAAGTAGCTAAGCTTGAACATGTTCTATTTTTTCCCTTGTGGGCAATGGGCATGTTTGGTTAACTTATTAAGCTCAGTTAAAGCATGACTTCACAACCAATAGATGTATTGGATGCACAGAAAAACTACTTGAATTCGACCCTTGATCCGCTAAACTAAACTTGTTTGAGCTTGGTAAGACATTGTCATCCCTGGGTGGATCTACTAAGGTCAGAGGGGTGTCACGTGGCACTGCTTCTTTGGAAAATATTGCTAAAGATATATATACAATTAAATGACAGCAGAAAATATAAGAGATATATGTTATAAAGTGGCACCCTTGTATACAAATGTGTGCGCAGCTCGGTTGGTTAGGTGTACCAATTGCCCACATGAGGGACGTGAGTTCGAATACAGATGGCCTCATCTTTTAATACAACTTAGGAGCTTAAGTTGTTCAGTTTCTTTCTTTCTTTCTTCCTTTGTTTTTTCTTTTTTTATTTTCTTCTTCTTTTGGTGGTTTATATAACAAAAAATATTTAGCACTATTATTCCAAAGGAGATCATTTTCAATACATTTTCAAAACGAAATTTCATCCAGAAAAAGTTATAATTTATATTTTATTTTTGGAAAAAGGTATAGTAGTGTACATGAATTGTGCTTTATATTTTATAATATGGTGTTACATTGTTTTTCATTTTAAAAAGTGACACCACTAGCAAAAAATCATGCCTACGTCACTGATTGTCACAAACCTCCCGCATTTATTTTCTATTGCAAGTGATAAAAGGCCATCATAAATGAAGATGAGTTAGTCAAATGAAATTCAAAAGTAGTTTTGACCAGATTAAATGAATATGATATTAGGTATGACGCGACTATTACGTCGCACTTGAAACTGCCCTATATATTCCACCCTACCCTGCACATCTCCACATCCCACTCTCCCTACCTCCTTTTGATACCTTGCTTTGAACTATTTCCAATAGAAATTTCTTTACACCCATCAGCCGCCACAAGCAGCGGCAGCATGAGCTCATCCTCTGCAGTCGCGAGCGGCAGTTCCACCAGTCGTAAATCATTACCGCCATCCAGTGATCAAAGAAACAACCGCGTGAAAATGAGCAAGGAGCAACTGATAGTGGAAAATGCCATGGTCATTGTAACTGCAGGCGGGTGGTGCATGTGGATCGCGGTGAAGCATTTGATGGAAAGGCTGGTGTTAACCCCAAGGTTTTGGAGGTGGATGAGGCGGAGGATGTGACGGTCGTTGTAGCCGTGCGCAGCATCTTCTGCCTCATCTACCACTAAAACCTGGGGTTAACGCAAAGCCTTTCCGCCAGATGCTTCACCGCGATGCAGATGGAGCACCCACGCGCGGGTACAATTACCATTGAATTCTCCGCTATCAACTTCGCCGCACTCATTTCACGTGGTTGTTGATATGATCATTGGATGCCGACTGTGATTCGTGATTGGTGGAGCTGCCGCTCGCGGCAACAGCAGAGGTCAAGCTCATGTTGCCATTGCTTGTGGCGACATACAGCGGGAAGAAATTTCTGTTGGAAATAGTTCGACGCATGGTATCAGAAAGGGGTGGGGATCCGTACCGGATTTGGTCAACGATTTTGGTACTTTGACTGAAATCAACAAAGAAATTTGGAATAGATACAATGATTTTTGTAATCAAAACAAAATCTAAGGAGAAATTGAAGAAAATGGAGTTTCTTGTATATAGAAATTTCTACGTCAATCACATGTCAGTCTACTTTCCTTCTATAAGTGGGTGTTATTTGTAGAAAACCATGTCCTCAGGTGAGGTTTTCTACTTTTGGTATACTTCATGTATACGGGCAAGTTTTTTACCCTAAACTAATGAAATTTATTACTTTATAAAAAAAAACAAATAAATTATATGTCAGTCTTTTTCCTTCTATCACCTCCTGGAATTCTCCTTTTGATTAGTATTGTTTCCTCATAATACCTAGTAAATTTTCTACATAATGTCTTATGAATATAACTCTATTTTTAGATATTTGAATTATTTTTAGAGGAATCTCCGCACCCGTATCCATACCTGGATCCGTACCCCCAAGCCCCAACAACACAACAACATACCCAGTGTAATTGCACAAGTAGGGTATGGGGAGGTAGTGTGTACGCAGACCTTACCTCTTCCTTAAAAAGGAGGAGAGGTTGTTTAAGATAGACCCTCGGCTCCAAACAAATGAAAAAGACGATGGATCCATACCCTCAAATTTTAAAATTAGGATCCGACCTCTAGATCCGCATCTGTATCGGACACTCGCACCCGAGTCCGAGCAACATAGGTCACAGCTACTATTGAATGTCATTTGACTTCCTCATCTTTCATTTATGATGGCCTTTTAATACTTCCAAAATTGCAACAGAAAATAAAATGAGGGAAGTTTGTGACAATTTTTCAATTTAAAGCTTGTTTTGAAGTCAAGACAAGTTTGAACATCCTATTAATTTGCTCTCACTTCCTTAAGACACCGAGTATAAAACACATCTCCACTTGAAGGAAATTAAATGATACACAGAAAATACCATTCATCAGAAAATTGAAATGACCACACAACTTCACAATTCACATCTATAAACTAAATATCTAAACCGAGATTTTAAGAGAAATGATCATTTACCAAGAACAGCGAGCACTCTCCAATTAACAAAAAGTCCTAGCAAATAAGCCAACATGATCCCAATTGTAACAGAGAGCTGCATGATAGAAAAGTTAAGTTAACCTGTGATTTACTAAGCAGGCATAACTTTGGTTAAGCGGAATTTTAAGTCACTAGCAAACCTGGTTAACTGACCCCAGGGCCCCTCTCATGTTCTGAGGTGCTATCTCGGCAATATATACAGGAACCTGATATAAGCATGAAAATGGAAAACAACAAGATTTTGACACTTTTAACATGTCCAATAACCCATAAAAGTAACACAGAAGAGGATTGACAGATTTAATGTGTACCGTGTAAGAGATAATGCCGACTCCAAAACCTTCCAATAATCTTCCCATGTATAAGAAGGACAGATCCTAGATCAATATCAAAGTCAAAAATGGAGATACAAATATTGCAATTTGAGGAACAGCATGAGGCAAAGAAACTTTATCATTAGTATCAAAGCAGAATTATCTTACTTTGGCAAACGAGATGGAAAGCCAACCAATGATGTTAGGTATCGCAGCTATCATTAAAGACTGCAAGTAGGATAAAAATGCTTGAGTAGGCAGGATGATAAAGTATCTAAATCCCTATTGATGAATCTTACCCCTTTTCGTCCAATGTACTCGGCAATTTGACCACTAGATATTGCCCCAACCATAGCACCCACATTAGATAAGGAACCGAATAAAGAGAACTGAAAAGATTAACTTTAGTCAGCAACTGCTCTCAAGCAAATAATCGAAATACATAAAGCAAGAATGACCGGTTACCTCAGATACAGTGAGCTTCAGATCATTGACTATGGCAGTTTGCGTAGGCGATGAGTAACCAGACTACAACAAAGCAACCCCAGAAGAACAAAAAACATTGATTAAACAAAGAAACATACATACCAGAAATAAGACAACTGGAACTTCAACATCTAGAAATGCTACACATATAGGTCAAAAACATGTCATAACAAATTGAAATCAGAAACTGTAATAACAATAAAGAAGCAGCCTTTTAGCCAATTGATTCATTTATCACTTAAAAGAAAGGTCCAAGGTTTATTTTCATTCCCATACCAGCCAAGAATGTACAAACTACATAAGGGAAACTTCAATCTCTAGAATTACTACAGATTTAAGTTAACAAGGATGCAAATAAAGACCCAACCTTTTAGCCAAATTGATCACTCTATCACTTAAAAGAAAAGCACATAAGTTTACTTTCAATCCCATACCAACCAAGAAAGCACAGACTACATCAAGTGAAACTTCAATATCTATAATTATTACAGATTTAAGTTGACAAGAATCCTAATAAAAACACAACCTTTTAGCCAAATTGATCCTTTTATCACTTAAAATAATGGCACAAAGTTAATTTTCAATCTCATACCAGCTACGAAACCGCAGACTACATAAAGGGAGACTCAACCTTTTAACTAAGTTGATCCTTTTATCACTTAAAAGGGAGGTACAAAGTTTATTTTCATTCCCATACCAGCCAAGTAAAATCAGACTACACAAAGGGAAACTTCAATCTCTAGAATCACAACAAATATTATTTTATTTTTATGACAAGGGAAACCCGCAGCCACTACCCTTAGGGTGTGCACAGGGTAAAACTCCGCTCCTATGCAATAGCTCGCAAACCACATAGGAGAGGTAACCCGCACAAGGCAAGCCTCGGTGCGACGAGCTCGACCCAGAAGGCAAATCCCTTGCTTTCGCTGGCAAGGGGTTTCAAACTTGAGACCTCCTACATGAAAGTCTCAAGCCCAAACCACTGGGCCACCCCGAAGGTAAATCACAACAGATTTAAGTTAACAATAATTCCAATAAAGACTTAACCTTTTAACCAAATTAACCCTTTTATCTCTTAAAAAAAAGGCACAAAGTTAATTTTCATTCCCATACCAACCAAGAAAGCACAAACTACACAAAGGGATTCAAGTTAACAAGAATGTCAATAAAGACTCAACCTTTTAGCCAAATTAACCCCCTTTTACCACTAAACAAGAAAGGTGAAAGAAACACTTCATTCTTTTATCATAGCAGGAAAAAAAAACTTGACTAAGATAAAGAATGTCAATAAAGATTCAACCTTTTAGCAAAATTGATCCCTTTTACCACTAACCAAGAAAGATTAAACACTTAAAACTCATCATAGAAGAAAAAAAACACAACTTGAATAAAAAAATAAAGAAATGGCTATACATACAGTGAACCCAAACTGGATTGGACCTAAAGCAACAATCATAACACAAGCAAGAACTGAAATTGAGCTATCACGGATAACTTGAGAAGAACCCAACATGCTAGAAGTCTGTGCTGAACCCATACGATACCAACTTCCAGTATGTAAAAATGGCTTCCTCAGATCCCCTCCTCTACCATCTTCACTATTTTCATCTCTGAAACTCATTTTTTTTTTCAAGAATTGAAAAACCCAGATGGGATTTACCAGTAATAGATCAGAAATACAAAGTTTTTGGTAATCAGACAAGTAATATCGTCATTGGGATGCTCCAATTAGCCAAAAAAAATGGTGTTTGTCGTTTTAAGGTGACAGGTATTTGCTGTAAGAAGACTTGAAAGAGAGACAGAGAGACGGATATTCACATTTTTTTTATTTTACAGTGAAATCATTAATATATTACTCCCTCCGTTCCATTTTATGTGAACACTTGTCAAATTTTAAAATTCAAACAAAATTATAAATTTTTTATAGATTTTTTAAATATTTTAAATTATCAATTACTGTGACTTATATTTTTACGTAGTTTACAAATATATAAATTTCATTCAAAAAAAATTAAAGATTTCATGTGTTAATTTTCGATCAAACTTAAACGTTTGACTCTCGAAAAACAAAAACTATTACATAAACTGAGACCGAAGGAGTGATTAATTTTACTGTTTTATCTTTTATTCATATTAAAATACGTATGTATCAAAATAAGTAAGAAAAAATATATAAAAATTATACTCGAACTCATCAAAGCTTAGTAACTCTTGTTTATGGTATTGCTTATATAAAAAAATATGTTATGTATATAAATTTTAAAATATTCTTAGTAAAATTATCAGCTTCACCAGTTTATTAATTTAATTAATTAATATACACGATTCAAAAATAGTGGACCTAATTGAATCCATTGTCCTCTTCTTTAATCTTAATATTTAATATAATAAATATTTGTGGTCCTAACAAGTAACAACTATGTATATTGAGAGGATTGATAGGCAGTCACGTAGTTTATTTATTTATTTATTGGAGATTTGTTTTTCTCTCTCCAATAACATTCAGAGGGCATAAATGTTATCAAACATATTATATGCAGGTATTTCGACCTTTTTAAGAAAAATAAATAAATAAATATATATATATATATATTCTTGTGATTTTATTTTTTTTCTTTTAAATAAATAACACTTACAACAAGAAAGACAAATAAGTTATTTTTTAGAAAAAATTAAAAACACAATAATATTCTAACATCATTTTTCAATAAGTCATAACATATACTATATATTTGACAAAATAAAGTTTTTTTGTTTGTTACAAAAAAGTATTGTGATAAAATAGATTTTCTTTTTCAAAAAGATGAAACAACATAATCTAAAAATACTAGTATTAAACAAGTTTTCAGTTAAACGATTCTCAAGAAGTGTGAAATAGCAGAGAATTAATTTGAACATCTGTGTTGATATTAATTTTAGTAGATACAGTGTTGTTATAGACCATTTTTCTGCAATTTTTAATTATTTTGTATGTTATATAGATTATATTAAATAGGCGTATAAACATCATTTTGAATTATAGTGCTTCTTTAGTTATTGTCATAGGTTAAGTAATTAATCTCTCCGTATCAAATTATTTATTGTGATGACACAGGAAGGGCCTATTACAAATTTTTAAAATGTATTAAGGATAAAACTTGTGCTAACTTTAAGTGTTTGTTGATGGATTTCATTTTAAAAAAAATATTTATCTTCAAATTATTTATAACATGGATACTTGTCTCATTTTAGATAATTCAATGATTGAGGGGGGAACGTCTCAAATCATTCTTCCAATATGATTTAACTTGCGCTAATACTATAAAGATTTTGAATTTATCAATATTATAGGTAGGATACATTGATTTGTCCAGTAAATTTCATTTAGAAATATGAATTACGTACGTCTCGATTGATCAATATTTGAATATAGTATAAAGTATTTCTTTATTATTCCCTCCGTCTCATTTTATGTGAGGTAGTTTGACTCGACACGAAGTTTAAGAAAGAAATGGAGACTTTCAAAATTTGTGGTCCAAAATGAATGATAGAAATTGGTGTGGGTATAAATCATTTCATTATGGGTAAAATAGACATTTTATAGTTAAATTATTACTTAATATAGAAATGTGTCATTAGCTTTTGCACTCAGTGGCGGAGGCAGGAATTCTATCAAGGGGGTTCAATTTTAAATATATACTCCTTTGACATATGTTCAGGGGGTTCAATTTTAAATATATACAC
>JAJOOO010011210.1:0-10247 GCA_029582685.1 Solanum piurae
TTTTTTTGATTCGTTTTAAAAAGATATCTTTCTTTTGATAATTTTTTAATTTTAATGTATACCTCATTTATTTAAAAACATAAAATTAATAAATATTTGGATATTATTTATTTTTAATTTAAAATTATAATATTAAAAAATATTTAACTTTTAAAATTTCATATCAAATTAAGATCGTACGAACCAATTAAAATATGCTGATTTTTTGGGAAAATGTAATATTTGTGGATAGAATTGGACTGTATAGTCTATACATAAAAATAAAATAAAAACTAATGTGGATATGGCAGTGACAAGTCATTAAAGGAGGGACTCAATTAGATAGGTGGCATATTTTTTAAGAACATATTCTGACAAGTCAGGCCATTATTTTTGCTCCCAAAATGAAAAATAAAATAAAATTGGGAGGTTGAATTAATTTTCTTTTCTTCTTTGAATTTTTTATTTGACATCTAATATTCATATTAAAATCCGATCAAAATTTTAACAAGACTATGATTTTTGCTGCCAATTTTGACGCATATTCTTTTCTTTCTTCATAATTTTTATACTTTAATTAATATCATGTTCATTACTATTTTTTTTTAATGCCTCTGAAAATTCATATTGTGTACATTTGGATATACTTATTAGAAGGGTAAGAAAAATTTCATCTCTTATCTCTCTATTTTTATTAGTCTCTTTTTATAATATTTTGTCTTATTTTACTTTAATTTTATAATACGTTATTAATAAGAGTTATTCATTCTTTATCAAAAATCAATGGTAGGTACTTCTTGATTTCTACGGTTATTCCTCTTTATAACTTTTTGACTATACGCTACTATCACATATTATTTCTATCTATCATTGATTGTTGACATAAATACATAATATATTCTTCAACTTGATTTTAGCTAACATTTATATTCTCCAATTTTGGATGCGCACAAGTAAACACTTAAATTTGTATAAAATTAAATAAGTAAACACATGTATTCTACGTAACACAATACACAAAGACAGAACACCATATAGAACACAAAACTATCATGTACAACGCCACATAGAGTGAATATATCTATTTGTCAATATACTTTGTTTGCTATTTGGTGTTTCTTTTTCACATATTGGTAACTTAAGGAACTATTTCGAACTTAACTTCATATTTGAGGGATCATATTTGTCATTTTCTCTCCCATCTGACGTTTCAGTCTGAAATTCCCTCAAAGGGCAAAATACCGCCATGAAAATCTGTAATTGAAGCTCGAAGAATCTAGAGTTTTCCAGAAGCTTGTACGAGAAACTGTGGTAATGAAGGGATTATTAGGGAGACTGATAACTCGAGCGAATCTCCGCAGTTGGAGATTGTTAACTAAACCCTATGTAGAAAATGGTTCACTTTCCACATCTCGTCGATATCTTTACGCTTTATCTTCTAATACGCCGTATGCGTTCTCTGATTTCACTTCGATAAGGCCTTCAAAGTTTCCTTCTTCATGCCCGCCATTATGGAGCCATTTTGGAGGTAAGTTTTGATATTCAGCTAGTTCCTCTTTTTTTTTTTTAAATAAATTAATTTCGGGATAGTCACTAGAGAGTCTGAATGTCTATCATTTGATGTGAATTTTTGCAACTACACGAGAGTACAATTGATGTTTTCTGGATATTTTTGGGTTTATGGGATTTTTACTGGAAATTGTTTGGGGTTAGGAAGGTGGGGAAAATGTAAAGTTGGACTCTTTCTGAAGAGTGTTTTCATAAATTTAAGATTTTTTTTTCCGGACGATTGATGAGCTTGAACTAGAAGCCTGGATGACACCAGTTTTGAATGATTGTTTGTTTTGAAGGTGAAGGCTTTTTTCCTACTAATGAGTACAGATATGCGGTCTTAGTATTAGGAAAAGAATTAGCAGGGCTACATGAGAAGTCTTCAATGAATACCAGGAATTAAGCATACAATAAAAAGGAATTTGAATTCTGTTGATAGTTGATGAGATTCCATGGGAGCTGAACTTAGTCAGCGTTTAGAAATGAAAATGGAAGAACAGGAAATGCTACTTGTTTGTGTAATTTCCGTATGGAAGCAACTAGAAAAAGGATCAAGAAAATTTATAGTGTTTTTTTTTTCTCGCATCATTTTCTGCCTTTATAAAAAGATTAAGACTTTATAGTTTAGACAGTTGATCTAGTAATTGCTTGATGTGATAAATGGGCGTGCTAACTATTAGATTTTGCGAATGTCTGTATCCTGATCATGTACTTCTGTGAACAGGCCAGAAGAGGACCATGTTTATCCAAACTCAATCAACTCCGAACCCTTTATCCCTAATGTTCTATCCTGGGAAGCCAGTTGTGGAAGCTGGGAGTGCAGACTTTCCAAATGCTCGTTCTGCCATGAATTCACCTCTGGCGAAGGCCCTCTTTGAAATAGATGGTACGTGTTCTCGAAACTTAGATGGTGAAGACTTAGACGTTTAACATATATGTTCACTTCACGGATTACTAATGTGTGGGGATGTGTTTATAATATTACTTCTCATTTTGACTGGCACAGATTGTGTTTATAATATTAACCCTCTTGAGACTTTCATGGAAGAAATGCGGAAGAAAAGACGCCTAATTTAGTGCAGTTACCTGAATTAACTCTCTAACATACTACCAAGCAGCATTTAGGATATTAGAAAAATTGTAGCTATTTTTATCAGCTAACTGACAGGCTGTGGATTCAACTTTAAATAAAGGCAGTACTGTATGTGCAATACAACTGTCTAGAAATAAATAAAGGAACAAATGTATTGCCAAAATAAGGAGCAATTTTGAGAACTAGCGCTTTTTCGAATGTTGGGATCACATTTTGTGCCTTGTGTTATTACTTTATTTTTCATTTTTACTTCATTTTTCATTGCCAACTTGTTTTTCTGCAATCACAAATCGACTTCTCCTTCGCTCTTTGTTTTGACGTCTTCATCATAGATTGTGCGAAATTGAGTGTAGCTTATTGGTTACTGCAACCATGAAAAAGAAAAGCACTGGGTGATATCTTTGCATCTGCCTAAAGCTTGGTGGACATAGTTACCCAATACCCCTGCTAGTGGGAGGACTAGCAGGTAACAGGCCGGAAGCCTGGCCGGAGTAGTCGTGGTGCGGGGAAACTGGCCGGAAGCCATTGTTAAAAAAGAAGAAGGAAATGCTGAATGAGTTTAGTTTTTGTATCTGGATGACTCATAGTTTCTGAATATGAAGGCGATCCGATTAATCTTTGAGGACAGCTTGGTCTCATATCAACTTACCAAAGAGTGATTGTTTCATAGTAAATGCTGACCTGAGGTTTCATAAGCTGGCTATGATGATACTGGGATGGAAGTAGACAGTTTCCTTAGTGTACTTGGAGTTACTTTGGGGGCAAAGCAAAACTATACTACATTTGGGAAGGAGTGATTGAGAAATGTGAAAAAAAGTTAAGTTCCTTGGAGGAAATATAATATGCCCTCTTCACCAGTAAAGAAAAAATAGTATTCATCCTTGAAGGAAGGTTGACAGCCAATAGTGTACTAGATGGAATCCCTACTTGCTGCATGTCAGATTTTCTTTCCCCCAAAGGTTTAGAAGCAACTAATTAAGATATTTCTTGTGGGAAGGAGGATGTGTCAATGAAAGATGATAAATAAATGGAGCTGACACAAGATTCTGATCTAGTGGCCAATGAAGGGTGGGTAGAGAACTTTGAGGCCTCAAGTTCAAATCTCAACGGAGACAAAACACTTGGTGATTTCTTTGCATTTGTCCAAGCCTTGGTGACCAGAGTTATTCAGTATATATGCTGGTGGGAGGCAGCATGTATTTCATGGAATTAGCCAATGAGGGAGGTTGGGCGTACCCGAACACCACAATTATCCCAAAAAAATATAGATGGAGGTTGGTAGTAAAGTCGCATAACAAGTTTTTTTTTTTTGGACCAAGTCAGAAAGATATCATTGAAAAGCATCAAGAAGATGAAGAATAGATACAAAAGCAAAAGTAGTGCCAACTCCAGTACATATGTAATTAAGTTTAAGGAGCTAACAAAACTCAAAAAAATAATTGGGCAATTTACAGGGGTAAGGTCATCTAGCGGTAGAGGTTGACTAAACAGTTATCCTTCAAAGTGTGTTGGAGTTGAAATTCCATCCAAACCTATGCGGTTCCTTTCATTCCATAAGCACTAGTAGCTGTATCATCCTCTAGATCTCTTTGATGGCTTTATCAACTCCGCAAAGTCTCCCAGCTTTCATAGGCATCTTTAATTGACTGAGGCTGCATCCAACTCAGTCCAAAAATAGAGAAGAAGAAGTTCCAAAGTTCTGCTGCAACTGGACAGTATAGGAGTAGATGGTCAATGGACTCCAGGTTTCTCTGCCACATGTAGCTTCTATTAATCAACTGAAACTTGAAAGCTCCTTCTGCTAAGTTATCTTGGGTCAAACAGGCACCATTTAAAGCTGTCCAGGTAAAACAGATCACCTTAAAGGGAGGTCTATTCCTCCAAATAAGTTTGCAAGGCCAGTTTTCAATAATCTCATTTTGAGAGCATAGATGCTTGTAGCTGTGTATATGCCTTTGCATAGAACTTCCTCATGGGATTCTGTCTGGCTGTGATTCTGTTATGTTGTGGCCCTCAAGCAAACCTAATAAGCTCAAAAAATCTTCACTCTCCCAATCTTGTAGATTCCTTCTGAAAGTAATACTCCATATGTTCCCCTCTCTATTATCAGCAATAGTGGATTCAGGATTGCACGCAATTGAGGCAGGTGCTGGATATAAGTCTCTAAGTACCATGACCAGAACTTCACATGTGATCCATTTCCAACCTTGAAGGTTACGTTTTGGAAGAACTCATCTCTGTACCTAGAGATGTTTTCCCAAAGCCAGTGCCATGCACTGTGTTGATGTAACCCTCTTGGTGGACCAATTATTCTGGAAAGAGTATAACAAGAGTTTGTTACTCAAATAAGTTGATGAAGAGGAATAAAGTGGAAATTAATGGTGCACAAAACCAGTGACTAGTATGCGACGATGTTCAAATCATTATATGATTAAAGGTGTATTATGGGAGGAAAATGAAGTTCTGCATAAACAAATAGTTGGAGAAGTTCATTTAGGGGCAATTTGCCAAATTTATACAATAGGATGTAAACAAGAGTTGCACTCTAGCAGATTGTTTTACTGAGAGTGGACTTTTCAGAAGGATTTTCAATGGTTGGGAGATTGAGGATGTGAATACATAATAGTAATAGGGAATGCAGATATTCAGGAAATGCAAGATTTTGTATGTATTGGACTGAAAACAAAGATGGGATGAATTCTTGTTACATGGTGCTGTTAAGAAATGATTGAAAATAGTTTTATCCTGAGACGATAATTAGGAAAACAAAAGCTCTGCCCAAAAAAAGTAGAATGTTTTTGCTGGAGTGCAACCCATGAAACTAGTCCTACATAGAATTTTTTTGGAGAAAAGAGGCATCATGGTCTGCAAATGATGCTGTGTATGTGAGGAAGTAACAGAGCTAGCCAGTCATCTGTTTAGTACAGGTCTGCTTGGCAGATGACAGATGTGGACCATGTTAGATGTGGACCATGTTCCTAAACTTGCATCCAATTCACCTGTGATGCCTGGAGATTTGAAACAGATATTTACCAATCCAATTTTATCAAGGGCGGAAGGTGGAAAAGAATTAGAAACTTAGATTCTGTTGGGGTTGGCTATATGAGCTTCGATGTCCACTTTGCTGCATTTGGACATATTCCATTCTGATACTCAATAAATTGGAGTTCTCTAACACACTTATCTCTAGATAAACTAAAAGGACTTCTGTCAATGCCAGACTTAACTAGTTGGTATCATGATATAGATATTTGCTTCCATTATATTATGTTTTTTTCTAGTACTGTTATCATTCTAAATTTTTTTAATGTGTTTTGCTAAATCCACATGAATTTCATGTGATTTTAAGTTTAGATATTATGCCAAGACAATCCATCCATGTGTGGCATAATCTGAACAAATATTGAATTTTATAACGTAAGTTTGACTTGTACTTAATTTAGGTAAGTTCATTAAGATAAGTGGTAATTGAGAAAATATCACGTAACTGCTTAGATGCATAACTATGATATATTTGAATCATGAAACTTACCAATTGATTTTTGTAGAATTATGTGAAACATCTGGGATGCCTAGAAGGAGATTGTGTCAAATAAATTAAACAGGGAAAGTATTGTTATTGTTATTTGCTTTTTCATTTATGCGCCTAAGAGTTGAATCCTGTTTCCTTCATGCAGGGATTACACGTGTATTTTTTGGATCAGATTTTATTACTGTAACAAAAAGTGAAGAAGCTTCCTGGGATTTCCTCAAACCTGAAATATTTGCAGCAATTATGGATTTCTTTTCTTCTGGTAACCCAGTGTTTCTCGACTCCAGTACTGCAGCCTCCATGGATACAGCTATCCATGAGGATGATTCAGAAATAGTTGCAATGATCAAGGAACTTTTAGAGACTCGTATTCGCCCAGCTGTACAAGATGATGGTGGGGACATTGTATACCGAGGATTTGATCCAGATACAGGAGTAGTCAAATTGAAAATGCAAGGAGCATGTAGTGGTTGTCCTAGCTCATCAGTTACCCTTAAATCTGGTATCGAGAATATGCTCATGCATTATGTGCCCGAGGTTAAAAGTGTGGAACAGGAACTGGATGAAGACGAACAACCTGCATTAAGCGGGGCAGCACACGAGTAGTAATACTGTTATAGCTTCCTTCAGTTGATTTGCTGACAGAAAGATCACAATCAGTGGAGGCAGGGCTTGTTCATCCTCCTCCATGGAAAGAGCGAGTGAATTCGAGTGCACTAGTTTCTTGATCTATCAAATTTATGTGCTTTGAGATTCGAGAATCGTAGTTTGGTAGTTGTTTTGATGATATTCAAATAAATTGTTTCAGCTATACGTATAGCTGGATTTCAGGTTTAAGCTCCACAGAAAACGGGACAACTGATTGCAGCATGTTCCTTAGTGAGTCTATAAAAATGCAGAAGTGCATATATATGCACAAGTTTTTTTCAAGTTCCAACCATTTGTTTATCTGTTATATGCAATTGTATCATTTTCATGTTTTGTGTGCAGATCCAATGCTTCTGCAAATGAGATGTTCTTTTTGTTTAAAGCAATTAACTAGATCCTTAGTGCAAAAATGTGGTTATGCAATTATCTTCTCTACCATGACAATAGTCAATGGAAAATCACTTGAGCTTTTTTGCGTTTGCTTCTTCTTTCCAAGCAGAGAGATAGATTACGCCTAAAAGTGAGTTTTTGGCTAAAATCATTCCTCAACTATGACTCAAATTTAATGTACATCCTTATATTATCTAAGTGAGTAAAAAAACATTCTTGTACTATCCAAAAAATAACAAGAATCATCCTTCTATTTTTATTAAGAAATTGATTGAACCAATATTTTTTTTTTTAATTTGGCCATATTTTAGCCACGACGAGGAGATCAAAGTAACCTAAAAAGAATAAGGATATGGATAGAAAATGAATATTTCATGCTCAGAATTTAAATTTTGTGTGTTGTTAGTTTATATGCTTTTTGCATCATCAAGTAAATCGACTTGCAACAATACATAAATCTTGAAATATTTATACAGTAGGTTCCGATGGTTAGAAAGATTATTTTAAAAAATCATTTTAAAAATATTACGTCCTACTATTTAAAGATTTTCTTTGATAAAATATTTAGCATGTATGTACGTTATATACAATGCAATTCACATTTCACACAATGTACAAAAATGCTGAAAATTTAGTGAAATTACGTAGGCATTTAGTTATGAAAATAAAAAAATAATTACTTTATTTGAATTTTTTGAAGTTGGAGTTGTATTTGGCTATACTTTTACAAAGAATATTTAGAATTTGAATATATTTTGTCTGAATATGATTTAAACCCTCAATTTCTAAAAATTAAAAAAAAATCACCCAACTTGACTAGCTTAACCATGTGTACATATATTCATTCGATTTGACACCTTTTTTTTTTATTGGTGGCGTGAGTTTCTAAAAAAAATAGATAGAAGGACGAATCCTACAACTTTTTAAAATAATGCAAAGATATTTTTTATTCACTTATATAACACAAAAATGTACTTTAAATTTAAGTCATACTTCAGCTATCCCATTTGATTGAACTCATGGATTCAATTGTCAATTAAAAATAGTTCGGTACAAGAAGTAAGATTATATTCCTAATTTTCATGGGATGGGCATAAGATAATTTAGTAATGTGCTGATATTTAAGTAGTCACAATCTGAAATAGATGCCTATTTAATCAGTGTTCCCATCTTTCTATTCATGATCAAATTGCTATCAAGAATATTAAATTAAACAATATTGACATACCTTCAAGCAATTGGACTTATCTAACCATTAAATGTTGTGGAAAGGTAAGTGGGAGTGGATATGTATGATATTATTAAATTAGTTTTATATGATTTTTGATATTAAAGTTTGATTTTGCATATATTGATAATTATTATAATTTGTGTAATTACATAATGACTTACGTTAACAAGTATTTCTATACTATGTAATTACACTAACTTTAATTACTAGGTGACTTTATCTGTAAAATTCTGAGCTCAAAGGATACTTTCTCTTATTTTATTTGATCCATGTCAATTTGATTATTCTCTTAAAATATTTTTCGTTAGGAATTCATTTTATTTTGAAAATTTAAATTTTATTACTAATATTTTATTTATAAATAAGAGTAATATTGAAATTGATAATAAGTTTATTTTAATTTGTTATACTAGATAAGAATTTTTTTATTTTTATATAGGAATCAAGTAAAATAAAATAGAACTCATCCAATTAAAAAAAAAAGCACAATAGAATAGAATTATGGCTCAATTATTTAAATTCACTTTTCAGACAATGCTCTCGCAAAAAAAAAAAAAGTTGACATGAAAAAAGTGTACCATGCCATTTTTCTCTTTTCAAAAAAGAGAAAAGGAATCATTTCTTCTTTTATGAATGAAAATTTTAACCTTTTAACTTCCAATAAAAATTAAAAAAAAAGTTTCACAAGTGACATTCTATTTTATTGTGTCGTCTTTATCATACATATACATATCTTCTTTACTGCTATCAGGGATAGAACATACAATCTTAAGTAATTTTTGCAATCCCTTAACCACTACACTAAACCTTTAAGTTGTATCAATAAGTGTTAACACTTGTATATATATATTTATTAAACCAATTTTTGACCTATATTTACAATATAATTTTCCGACGAAGGAGTGTCACTTGACACCCATTGCCCTACGATAGCTCTGCCCCTGTCTACCAACCTACACCCCTTATCTCTCTAATAATATTTATCTAGATTATACAAATCTTTTTAAAATAACATAGCTATCTACCCACCAAACACACAACAGTAGGATAAAAAATTCACTTATTTTCTTAAAAATAATTTTTCAAGAAAATATTTTCCTTCGCATAGAACACTATTCATTTATACGTTTTATTTATTATTATTATTTATTATTTATTAATATAATAATATTAGATAAATTAATATAAGCAATGGGATCACCCATACTGACCAAATACTAACTAATTTTTTATAAAATCATTTTTTATCATACTAAGCACATTTAATTTTTTTTTTTTTTAAAAACACACACATTTAAATTTTCAAAAAATAAATAAAAAAATTAAAGGCATACAACAACAAGGCTAGTGCATGCCACAATCAATCAAACACGCAGCAATCGCTTTCCAACTTTTGTCACTTTCTTACATTCATGATCCAACACAATTTTTAGCTAATAATTTATTTAAAAAATAGCCACATTGGACACAAAACCTCATTAGAACACACGATTCACTAGTGTCCACACGTGCAAACCACCCCCTAACCCCACCCCCACCCTCCCTTGTTGGGGGTAGGTGAGTTTTTATCTTTCAAGAAGTACTACTCTCAAAAGCACAATGTACAACTCTTTAAAGCAATAAAAAGCAAATCTTGATGATGTTTGTGAGTGTGATGACTAGTGTTGATATGTCATCTTATTTACATTAATAAAAATCAAATCTTTACATACCCTTTGATCTAAACCTATAAAAAAAAGTCATAAAGTTCTTGTCTTTTTATAACAGAAATTAGTTATTCCTAATTTTTATTTAATGTGTCGTTTCTTGAAGTGTTGAGATTG
>JAJOOO010011214.1:0-11735 GCA_029582685.1 Solanum piurae
AATTGCATCGAAAAACAGAGAGATCCTTACTGCTCTGATACCATGTTAAGCTCTAACAATGGTGAACTTCACAAGGTTAAGCTAAGAAGAAGTAAAGTTGTATATTAGATTTACAGACTGAATGTAAAACCTTACACAATGTATGCTAAGCTTCACTATATATAGTGTAGCAATTACAATTATTTAACTAACTAGACTAGTTAACTTTAACTTTAACTATAGTTAGTTATAACTAACTTTTGTAACAACTTTTCTAACAAACTTATAACTACCATAGCTTCACATTGCTTAACAGTTTGATTGTGTGCTAACATGTATAATACCTTATACAGTTGGCATATTCTTATAATTTTCTTAGACGTTCTAATCTTCTCAGATCAAAAGGACGGATAGAAAACATTATGTTCTGTTTTCTGGTTTCCAGCAGTTTGTACTAGGTTGCTTGCCTATCTATATTTCTGAATCACTCTTTACCATTTACTCTTGTTGTTTTGTTTCTGTCACTTTTCAATAAAATTAGTCTCTTTCTCGAATTAGGTGGCTAAATGCTATAACATTGAAATTCCTTTCTGATCTCTTTTAGGAAAAGTGGTTCTGTCTCAGTATAGATTGGTAACTAAATTTTTATAAATTAGGCTTTTGAGTATTTAATAAAAGGAGTAAACTGGAAACTTGGAGCATTTGGCAGAGGAGCTGTGGGCTTTGAAATTGGGTTTGAAGCTTCTGCAAGAGAGAGCAAGGAAAGGTTCGTTCTGGTGGCCATACATCAGCAATCTCCCAGAGACTTACACAGTGCCGATTTTCTTTCCTGGAGAGGATATAAAGAACTTGCAGTATGCCCCTCTTCTTTATCAGGTATTGCAGGGATATACTGAATATGTTTGACTCAATAGAAATGAATAACATTTTAGAAGGTTTCTTACCAACAGTCGTAGTTCTAGCACTTCCTCTCCTGCTGATTTTCTCCGGGGCTTGGGCTTCTCTTTCATGTACTTCTATTGATACTAGCCAAAACTTCCTTTCAGACTTGTACACTCTTATTAAATTGGAACTTTCCAGATTGTTACAGCTATCATGCTTTCGAGCATGGGCAATGACTAATATTGTTTTGAATTAAGATGTAAGTTCTATATGTTGACCTGATGTGGAAACTTGTCAACATTTTCATTTTCCAGGTGAACAAAAGATGCCGGTTTCTACTGGAATTTGAGAAAATTCTGAAGCATGAACTTGAGAATCTTAAACCTGATGATCATCCTTTTAGTGGCCAAGATGTGGATTCATCTGCTCTAGGATGGGCTATGTCAGCTGTTTCATCTCGAGCATTCCGGTTGTATGGCAGTAAACGTCCTGATGGCACCCACAGTAATGTTCCTATGATGCTTCCACTTATTGATATGTGCAACCACAGCTTTGATCCAAATGCTGAAATTGTACAGGAAGAAGCAAACTCCGATAGAGATATGCTTGTAAAGGTATTTAACTGTCGGGGTTCTGTTCAATGTTCTTGTATATCTCGTATTTTGGTTGATGTTGTTGTCTTTGCCTCTTCTTTTGCCATTTTTTCCCCTTAATAGGTGGTTGCAGGAAGGGAGATAAAGCAAAATGATCCGTTGCTTCTCAACTACGGCTGTTTAAGTAGTGATCTTTTTCTTCTGGACTATGGATTCGTCATTCCATCAAACCCCTACGACTGCATCGAACTTAAATATGACGCTGCTCTTCTTGATGCTGCCAGTATGGCTGCAGGGGTTTCTTCCCCAAACTTCTCCTCGCCATCCCCATGGCAGCAACAGATTTTATCGCATTTAAATCTAGACGGACCAAACTCTGATCTGAAGGTTTGAGCTTTTCCTTCCCTTCTATTTTCATCCTAATCTGTGATGTTTTACCATTGTTTTTGAAGCACTGTTATGTCTATGGTGAAACTATATAAATATACTTCAAACAACAACAACATACCCAATCATAGTAATCCCACAAGGGGAATATATAGCGTGTATGCAGACCTTACCCCTACCTTGGGAGGTGGAGAGGTTGTTTTGGATAGACCCTCGGCTCAAGCAAAAACATATCAAAGCAGATTGGAAAAAAAGAAGAAGTGAAAAAATCATTGCAAAATACTATAAGATAGCATGATAAAGCATTTTAGAAAAATAAAAGGAACAATACTACAACAAAATAGTGTGATAATCAAAGTACAAGAGACAGTAGAACTATACAAACATACTTGCTATGTAAAAAAAAGAAAAAATCTACTGAACCATATTGATGAGCTCGTTCTTAAATCTATCTATACGATTAGTTTCATTAGTTGAACTGATTTTCTTTGCTGGATTATCTTAAAGGTGACACTAGGAGGTGGAGAGCTAGTAGAGGGTCGATTATTAGCAGCCTTGAGAGTTGTCCTATCAAACGATGAAGAAGCAGTGAAGCAGCACGACTTGGAGACGCTCAAATCATTGACAGTCGATGCCCCTCTGGGAATATCGACTGAAGTATCAGCTCTTCGCACCGTTGTGGCTTTGTGTGTAATTGCTCTCGGACATTTCCCAACAAAAATCATGGAGGACGAGTCGTTGCTGAAGCAGAATGTTTCACCTACTACTGAGTTGGCGCTCCAGTTCAGAATACAAAAGAAGTCCCTCATAGTGGATGTCATGAGGGATCTTAGCAAGAGGGTAAAGTCACTCCTTGCCAAGTAGTTAATGTACTTGTGGACACCATCCTTTTTTAATTATTACTGTGGTGCCGCACCTCGAGTAATTCTACGAGGTACCTACTACCTCCCATAAATAGAACTACCAGATAACTCTATTCACCGAGGCCTGCGGACATCATCTATAAAACTTCTTTTGCCCCCTTTTTTGGCATTTTCAGAGGGTCTTATTCACTTCACCTTCACAAATTTTGGTTATGATGGAGAGTTGATTCAACCAATTTCCTTCATCATTTACTGTACATGTTTTACGTGATATGTATTTACTTTAATTTGAGGCGCGCTAAAGTTAAATTGTTTGATTTAGTATAAATATCTAGTGCAGCGCGCAAAGCATTATTCATAGTGTATATCTCCATTATCCAAGATCAAGAAGGACTGCATTCCGAAATGGATGTAATATAGACAATCTACTCTAACGCAAACATGGTTGTTTACCCATAATATTACTTAGATTTGAAATCATAGCTTAATTAAGTAAATTATCCTTATTTAAAAGGGTATCTTTCAAACTAAAAATGGTAGAATATCTTTTTTAAGTTTTGCTTATTTCAAATAGAAAATTGGTAGGTGAGAGGATTGAAAAGCCACACATAAAGTGATATACTTTAACGGTGTGAGTTTTTTTTTGGAAAATCGTGTAGACTTAGTTATGATTTAGTTGTCGATTATTTACAACAACGGTTCAGAGGTGGAATCAGGGTTTAACGCTTATGATTAGTTAATTTGATTTTCTATTCATTTTAAGTACTAGGTTCTAAAATAACAATTTGTACATACATGTTAATGAATTTCTTAAGACAAATAATCAGATTTCGACTAAAATTACCGAATTCGGCATCCACTACTACTGGGATCAAAATCAATAGTATAACGAGACGAAAATAAAGATGGTGGACTAATACCATCGGACTCATCGATCGGACAGAAACAATAATTACGGCAAGTTAAACATGGTCGAGTGAGGCAGAGACCCATCGATTCGAACGAGGTCAAATTGACTGAACTTAATTCAAGAGGGAGATTATTAGTTGTTCGAACAAAATCTTTATATAATCAAATCATGTTTATTTTTTGTTGGGATTATATAATCTTAAATGTTAATTAGTTTTAAAAGATTATAAACGTTCAATATTAAGATTACACATTTATAATGCTTAAAAGAAGTAATGAGTGTTTAATTTATTAGTATTACGCATGCACTGATGTATGATTTATCTATTTGTTGTTTAGGTTCTTTCCCTACTTTACAAAACAACAAAAAAAATTAAAATTAAATATATACATAACAAAAAAAGTCAGAATTTTGAACTCTTTTATAATTACACTCTTGATAAGTCATGATCACAATAATGTTGAGTTTAAATAAATACGATAAGCATAAAAATGAATTTTTGAATCGTGTGATTTTAAGTTAAATATATTTAAATCATATAATTTTACTCTACGTGTATCATTAAGAATAAAATGAGAATATTATAATTAAATCTATTAAATATTTTTAAAAAAATGGTGTATGAGACGTCTCTTTTTCACACTTCAGGTTTGGGATAGCCAGCTCTCACATTCATAACTTGTACAAGAGAAACTCTATCTTTTATAACAGTTCTTTCTAATGATCAACATATTTATGATTTTTCTCACTTAGATCGATGAAGCAGAACATCAATCCGTAAAATCTAACTATAAGAAGGAGATGATTATGGCGCGAAAGTACTCTTATGCACCCATCTATGTCATTCAGCTCGTGCACATACATGAGACTTATAATGAAAGCAATTTATTATGGCATACATAACGATATCTGATATAACGACTTAAACTCGTAACCTATAAGAAAAAGATGATTTATGAGTGTGCTTTGTCTTCTTTTTTTATGTTGAAGTAGACAAATAGTCATGGGTAGACGTAGACATTTTGGCCTTTTTTTCGGCGCAACGCACGAAAATTAACATATAGCCCATAGTTAGGTGGGTTTTCTATTGGCATCTAACGTGGCCCTTAATATGTTAATCTCATCTACTTGATGTCACTTTTTTTGTGCTTATTTGTCATCACACAAAAATAGAAATTAGCGATCGATTAATTTTGTAGTTAAACAATAAAATTTATCCTCAATTCTATTTAGTAATGAGTTATTGATAGAGAAAAGTATTGAAAAACATCTCTAAACTTAGTGTGAATTGTTAATTTTGTTTCTGAACTAGTGACTAGCCTTAAAAACACTCATTTGTTTGACTAATTGAACTTAAATACACTCTCAATCTGTCACATGACATAGAAACTGATCTCAGACTCTTGTAGGAGCGTGAAACTCTTAATAAAAAGTCGCGAGAAGTGTTGAAAACATCCCTAAATTTGACGAGAATTTAGGGGTGTATTTCACTCATGTGACAAGATTGAAGATGTATTTAAGTTCAGTTAGTCAAGTAGAGGGATGTTTTTAAGGTTGTCAATAGTTTGAGGACAAAACTAACAATTCACGTCAAGTTTAAAAGTGTTTTCAATACTTCTCTCTTATCGATAACATGCCAATCTCATCTAATGTAGCCCCCAATATGTTAACATCATCTACTTGATGTCACCCCTTTTGTGCTTTCTCGCTATCACAAAATAGAAATTAGCGGCGGACTAATTTTATAGCTAAACAATAAATTTCGCTACCAATCTTATTTTGTAATGAATTAATGATAAAATGTCACTCATCTAATATGGACCCCTAATATATTAATCTCATCCACTAGATGTCACCCTTTTTGTTTTTTTGCTTATTCTACTGACAAAAAATAGAAATTAGCGATGAATAAATTATATAGTTATATAATTATTAATCTTATTTAGCAATAAATTATAAAAGAAAAAACAATTTTAGGTGTAAGTTATTTAGCAACAATTTTGAATGTCACACTAACCATATAATCCTATCTTTAGCCCTTCTTCTAGAAACACTACTCACTCTTACATGTAATAATGTCATCATATCCATTTCTTTTAGTCTTATTATGTATGATTGCAATTCAAGAGTATTTGTCTAAAAAATACATTTATATAAGTGCCTAGTTTCTTCCAATTCAGGAGTGTTTGTTGTTGGTTTTATTTTGAAATTATCACAATTCAAAAAAATTAATCTAAATAGCCGTTCAAAGTCAATCGCTTAAATTTTTAATTGTTCTACAAATTATATGTATGTATGCAAACTTGTATTTCACAACTACTTCAATCATTGACCCTAAACAGGTCAATGTAGCCGCTTATTATTAATAAGAGAAATTTGGGAACTATCGTCGATAATATTGTTATATATCAATGATATATCGCCATTGTCACTTACAGTTATCACTATCATCAACCAAAACTATTAGTTGACACCATTTTTAACACTACTACTAGACAATATCACCCTACCTATTACCTACAAATATCATCACTATCAATGACCATATAATTTTAAAATATTTTATTGACGGAGTATTAAATTAATTAATATTTTCTTTGATTTGTCTATTTATTAATTTTAAATTTACATATCGAGATGTTTGAGAAAATAATCAATTTTATTTATTTCGTAATCATATCTTAATATAATATCTTCGTATTCAAATAAGTATTTAAATTTATATTTTAATCTCAATAAAAACAACCATAATATAAATATAACAAGCATGGTCCACATTATATATATATATATATATATATATATATAATATTCAATAAATTGAGGGAAAACTAATAAAACATAAATGCATTTGAAGGAAAGGAACAACTTGTTGATGTTGACTCAATTCAATAATGGAAACTCCAAAGACTATTATAACAATGGAATAGTTCAAAAAATGATAGGGAATATAAAGACTTGAGGTATTTATTATTATAATTAATAGACTTGAAAGGTATATAAATAAAAAATTTATATTAATGATCATTACAATTGGGAAATAATTGTTAAAAAGATACAATAATGCAAACTCTAGGAAGACTATTATCACAATATGTAGAAGAGTCCACAAAAATGAATAAATTTAGTAAATGATAGGGACAAAGTACTTCACATCTTATCAATAAAAATCATTTTTAGTGAGTCATTAGTTAGTAGTTAGGTAAAATTAATCAGTGCTATCAATAAGTTATATATATCGTGTAAATAACTTTTATATTATATTACATTATTATTGCAATTTACCCTCCTATATAATAAGTTATTTTTCTATTTTCTTATTATGATTTAGTATTTTGAGTTATTTATTGTTATAGATAAATTTAACTATCAAGTTCAAAAATCTTTATAATTTATATTTATATTTTTTGTGCGTATAACTTAAACTCATACCTAAAACCTCCACTTGAAAGTTGAAATTATTATTTAACTTATTGTGTTAGTCAATCTTGCTACACTGCTCCTACTCAAGTAGTTTCTTTGAAAGTTATTATAGTGGAGTACTTATTTTATTCTATTGTTTCAATTTACGTGAATATATTTGACCAGACAATAGGTTTAAAAATGAGTTTTAAAAAAAATTATGATTATAATATTTATGTGATTATAAATTTTAAAATTTTGTGATGTCATAATATTTATAAGATTATAAAACTTTATTATTAAGGATAAAATAATTAAAAGAATTCATTATTTTTTAAAGGATTGCAAAAATATAAAATCACATAAATTGAAACGTATAGAATACTTCGACTGAAAAGTTACGTGTGGAGAAAAATTAAGAGGACATCAACTTTAATTTGGATAATGCAACAAAGATCCATTTTCAGAGTAATATTATAAGTATATATTTGAATAATTCAGTTTTGATTATAATATATATATATAGAGAGAGTCATGGATGCCAAACATACATGACAGGACCAAACAAGTTTGGTTGCTTAATAATTTTTTTGAGATCCGACTAATTCAAATTCACATCAAATATATTGATCATGCTTCGAATTGGACATTGACGATTATTTATTAATTTGAGGGAATTATTGAGATTAATTAAGTCACGTGTCAAAAGAAAAAAAAATTCTCTCATTAAGTAGATCTTTCATCCCTTTAAATCATTACAAGTTCTATATGCTTCCTATCCAAAATGATTCTTTTATTTCATTATTCAAAGTCGAGATACATATCTAGTTAAAAATAGAGAAATACTAATTACTACTTCACTACGACCTCATATCGTTCATATTCATTTTATATGTTATGATCAAAGTAATCAATTTGATCTATTCAATTTCGAGTTGCTACTAATTGCTATCCTCTTTTTGTTTTGAATTCCAAAACTCCTCCAATTTTTCCATATATTGCCAAACACGACCTTGGGACAACTTGGTTATAGGCCATGTATTCTTTTCTTCCTCATCTTTTGAATAATTATCCGATCTCGAAATTTATTGGCCTGATTAATTTTTTATTCATGTCGGCTAGGCTCACTTATAAGAGTAAGCCGCTTCTTACCAAAAAGTTTTATGTTTTTATAGCTCGAACTCGAAACATTTAATTAAGAATTGAGAGATTTCAATCATCCCAGCTTGATAGATATTGCTTCCTCCTCCTCACTAATAGTAAACCTTCGTACGTGTTTTAATTTATATGTGATAAATTATTATTTTTAATCTGTTTAGAAAAAAATGTCCTACTTCTTTATGTAAAAGTAATTAAGCTTTAAATTTCTCATACCACATAAATATGCATGATCACTTATTTTAATTAAGAACATATGATTAAAATATCTTTCTTCTTTTCTTAAATTCCTTATTCAGTCAAAAAAACGTTATATAAAGTTGAGGTTCTGCACTTATTACCAAAAAAATTTTTATTTTCAAAGCTCGAATTCGAAAGATCTAACTAACGATGAGGAAATTTCAACTATCGATCCTATCACATTCTATGATGGTTGCTTCCTCCTCATCAATACTTGTAAAAATATGTACTTTAGTTTAAATTCAATATTGTACTAGAGAAAAATAAGAATATTTTTGTAAAAATCTATGGTGTGCAGAACTTTTCCTAATTTTCCAGTGCACGTGCAGTCGACTAATTATTACTATGTTTTTTTCACTAATTATATTACTATGAGAAGAAGAAAAAAAAAGATGAGATAAAGGCTTTTTTGGGAAATTTCTTGGTGTTATGTGCCGATTTCCTTTATTTATTATCTTGTGTATGGTACAAAATAAATAATTCATATACTGAATTTAGTAATTATACATAAAATTCTATATAATTATTACTTACATAACTCTTTCAAGTAATTAAATAACGACTCTTCTGTCCTCAGATCGCAACTTATAACTAAATAACTCTTTAATAATACCTGCATAACTCATGTCAACAACCAACCGAACTATTAGTCCTTAGATCACATCCTATGACTAAGTCACTAAATCATGTTGTTTACCTAGGGGAAAACCTAGTATATTATATTAGTGTCTATATATATATATATTATAGCATGTGCATTATATTAATGTTGTATTATTCCTAATTACTAGGAAAAGTCTAACAAAAATGTAGATCACTCGGTTGGAGGATGGATCTAGTCCAATTATTAAAGTCAATCACATTATTTTCGTGAGGAACACAAAAAGATTCTTTTGATTGCTAATTGTTTAATTAATTAATTAATAGTACTAATTGTCCCTATTCTAGCTAGGAAGAAAATAGTAATTAAAAATAGTCCCAAAAGTATGCTTTAATAAGAGTTTCAAGGAATTTCAAGTCTTGTCAAATTCTAGAAATTGCAACACAAAAATCGAAGTAGACGCTAAGTTATTGTACACAGAGAGTTGCAAAAGTACCATAGCAAGAGTTTGTTAAGTATTTGATGAAAATAAAAAAATACTCATTTTGACTAATTTAAAGGATATATCAAAATTGTTTAAAACATAAGTTAAAAGATAATTTTTGAATGTACACTTAAACATAAAGGATCATTTTTGTCATTATCTCGAAGAAAAAGAGATTATTTTTTAGCAAAATACATTGTTCATCAGAAATGAAATATTAGTTCTAGTCTTAAATATTATTATGGCAATCTGGATATTGTATTAAAAAGTCCAATAATATACTCCTTCAATATATATTTAACTTGATACACTTCTTAAAAGAAATATATATTATTCTTAATTATTATATGTTATTTTACTCATTAAAAATAAATAATAATGAAAATAAGATTCAAAATAATAAATCATTTATTGATAAGTAAAAATGAACGAAGGAGGAATATATTTTTACTTATTTTGTAAAAATAAACGGTGAAGGTTGACTTCCTCTAATTTCAATAGAATATACATCTATTCATAAGTAAAAGCGGATGAAGAGAGTAAATGTTTTCTTATTGTACAAATGAACGGTGAAGGTTGACTTTCTATAATTTCAATACAATAGACATTTATTGACAAGTAAAAACAGAAAAAAAGTAAATAGTTTTTTATATTGTAAAAATAGGTGGTGGAGGAATTTCAATAGAAATAGATATTTATTGACAAGTAAAAATAAATATTTTCTTATTGTAAAAATGAACAGTTGAGGTTGATTTTCTAAAAGTAGACCTTTATTACTAAAAAGTAAAAATAAACGGAAAAGGTAAAAATATTCTTTTTGTAAAAATGGACGGTGGAGGTTGACTTTCTATAATTTCATTTACATGAAAATAATTGTGTCAAATGATTTAGTTAGAATAAAAAAAATACAAAAGAATGATATGGTCAATGAATAAGACTTATTTATTAATGCATTTTAGGACTTGAGGAAGATGAGTCGAAGTCAAAAGGTTAAAATACTATATTACATTTTAAATATTTATTGCGATGATTTAATTAATTATTATATTTTATTTACGATTGTATTCACTTTTTTTATTGCTTTGTTATGTGTTACTTGATTGAGAATTTTTTTAAAATTATATCTCTATTTTTATGAGATAAAAATAAGTTTACATATACTTTTCTTTTTAAACTTTACTTATAAAAATACATCAAATATTACTTGTGAATACGATACTGATGAATTTATTAGTTATAAACTTATAATTAATTTAACTGGAGAAAAATTGGTTGTTGTTTGTATTAAAATTTATAGTCATTACACATATGGTTGTTGAAAATTACGAATAGAAAATAAAGAAATAGCTACTACTTAGAAGTTAGAAACATAGTATAAGTATTAATATAAACATTTATATGGATACACCAAGTTGTGTGCATCATCTTGTTAATTAAAATCGTCATCAATATATTATTATTTATTTAATTATATTAAAATATGATCCCTAAGATACAAATAGACTTTATGTGGGGCAATCATTTGAAAAGATTTGATTAATAAGAGATAATTTATTATTTTATATTTAATTTACTTTTACTTATACGTATTAATTAGTAGTGAATTAATAAAATTATAAAACCATCTCAACTCTCCGTTTCTAGCATGTTATAGTTATTAAAGTCTCTAGACGATGAAAATTAGAGATTACTGTTAAGTCAGATGCTTCGCTAACTATATTCAATTTTAAAACGTTATTTCGATGCACTTTAATTGCCCTCGTGAAGAGGCATAATCTAATACCATTAATATCCAATAGCTTTTATAATAATGATTGAATCTACTACTACCTCATTCATTAAATATAGGCCTAACCCATCGGTGGCCCCCTAAACTTGGCACCAACTTTCACTTAGGCACCTCAAGTGGGCGATGTTCATTTTAGACACCTCATGTAGGGTCTCACTGTGTCATTTTGACACTTTTGGCTGACTAAGCACAGTACGTGTGCTACACGAATTTTGAGAGCGTCAGAGACTTTTTTTGTAAATATTTTGATTTTTTTTGTAAATATTTTCTTCTCCTTCTTCTTCCTTGCTTTCTCCCTTCCATCTTCCCCACCTTCTACCATCCTCCATCACCACACAACTTTTTTAAACTCTTTGATTCTTCCATCTTCTTTGAAAATCGAATTTGCATCTTGATTCATATTCAAAAACAGAATCGATTTCAAGGGAATAAAAAAGAAATCAACTT
>JAJOOO010011215.1:0-23749 GCA_029582685.1 Solanum piurae
AATTAGGTCTTAGGCCTAACTCACACCCCAAAAGCTAGCTCAAAGGGAGGAGGATTGCCTAAGCCTTATAAGGAGTCCACCCATCTCATTAATCACCGATGTGAGACTTTTGTCATTCTTTAACATTAACAATCTCTTGTTAGTTTTGTTATATTATCTATGATTTATCCTCTCAACCATTAATACTCAATTTATCGAATTTGGAACTTTATCTCTTTTCCTTTAGACTTTGCATATGCTAGGGGTAAACAGTTTGACGCCCATCGTGGAATTTAGGATAATTGTTTGAATTGTGTTTTTATCTTACTAATATGATTCTAATCAAACTTTAGTTACTATATATGCAACTGACACGACTAATCGAACTTAATGGTTGATACTGAAAGCATTGACCAGATCTACGCCTATAACACCGATCACTTGATGAATAATTTTATAGACAATATGATCAATTTAAATGTTACAGCCACAAACGGATAAAATATATCTAATGTCATTTTCTATTAAGCTTTTACTTTTTGCTTTATTTGCTATATTAGTATATAGTTGACTATCAAAGCAAAATTTCCTAGCAATACCTTCATAGCAAAAGTTCAATATATATTGAAATGTTGGAGTATTAATTAGCTAGATAGGTTCCTATAGCAAGACTTTCATAAAATATGGATAGTCATCTCACCTAATAATCTAAAATTGATTATATTCATATTAATCTTTCTTTCATTAATTGTTGTATTAACATCATATCATATACATTGGACGTAAGATTAATACGTTTTCTTGACGTATAGTTTAATTTGTACCAATCAACACGGCTTTAATTATTGGACTTAGTGCTAATTTACTTTGTCGTATTTATGTTGGCTCTTTCTACTTCATGTATGAGCAACTACCTAGTTATGTCCGACGATGTGATATACAAATTATTATTTTCTTCGTTTATTTTTATTTATTTATATTAAATTTTACATATTTTTAAGAAATAATGATTAATATAATAAAGAATAATTACTATAATACTCATATTATTTGATTTTAAAAAATGATTTGGTAAATAAATAAGTAATACTAAGTACCCCACCACAGGAAATTTATGCTATAAAACATAATTTTCCGACTTATTTTTTATAGAACCAGCTCACTAGGAAAATGCATAGTGACAAACAAATTTTCATTGAATTAAATAGTGGAAACTTTCTAATTTTTCTGTACGAAAATATTACTATTTTTTTCACTCTACCGATTCAATCAAAATATTGTGGAAACATTCATGCCGAATACTTCTAGTGAAAAATTCAATAGAAAAATAGTGATTTTTTAATACTGATATTGGAAAAAAGTAACTATCTTTTCTTAATATGTTAAAGATACTGATAAGTAAAAATAATAATCTATATCTAATAGACAAGTAAAAGTAAATCGGAGGAAAGTAATATTAAACTATATGATTAGCTAAAAGACGACCCTTAGGAATGTGCTTCATGCCATGTAAATTTCTTCTCAATTTCCATTGAAAAATTATGTATTTTTTCCATCTATCCAGCATGTATAATAAATAGGGCATTATAATTACAATTTTTTCATGCATTTTCAAGCTACTCTAGCTGAAGAAATCAATCTCTAACTTTATAGTTTTAGTATTTTGTAAATATATACTTATGAAAGTTTGTAATTTTTCTGTATTTTCTCTACTGATTTGCATATGCGTCTCCACGTGTCACTTGATTAGCTCATTAAAATTTCATAATAAATTATGTCCAATTTTACCATATACTCTGACTCTGAGGTACAAAATCTTATTACTCCCATTGTTTCATTTTATATGTCACGATTTTTTAGGTTAATCTATTAAGAAAAAATAATTAAATAACATATTTTTATATTTAGAAATAATTTAATTTTAAATTTATCATTTTATTATTAATGGCATGATATCCACCAAAATTTCATGGTATGTCAAAAATTTACAAATTTAAAAAATATTCTAACTTTTTTGGTTGTGCATGGTAAATTTTAAATCTGTCTCTAAATATCATCAAGAAAAATATTATATTTAATTATGATTATCACTTAAATTGTTCAGATTTCTTTACCTAATTATGTTTTCTTTTGTTGTTTGAAAAGCTCAGAATTAATGGATTCTTTTGAAGAGGCATCAACTGACATAAAAATGGAGATATTTGAGGCAATTGAAGATAATTATGGAGGAGTTATTGTGAACATGAAGAAGGAGGAGCCTATGAATTTTCTTAAATTTCATACTATGCTCAAGGCTTCCATTTCTCATTGGAGGCTAAAGGTATTTATGTATAATATATATACTTGATATTTACTCGGTCGTAATATTTGAGTTTAAGTTATATGTATTGTGTAGAAAATAAATTTACATATATTGTGATCACTCAAAAGGTAATTGCAGATAAATTTATTTAATCATATTAACTAGTAACCTAGAATTACGATCTACACTAGTGCAGGATTTGAGTCACCTTCACTTAAATAACGAGTCTCAATAAATATTTAAATTACAAACGTTTGCAACTTAGGAATTAACGATAATAACTTAGAAGTTAAAAGTAAACATGACATGATTGTTAATTCCTTAAATAATGGTTCTAGAAAAGTAACAAGATACAACTCAATTGAACTTCCTACTACTACCGATCGATCGGTCATCGAAAACAAAAATCTCACTAATTTTAATTTCTTTTTGTTTTTTGATTTTGATGGTCAGGGAAAGAAGGGTGTTTGGATTAAGTTGCCTATAGAACTTGCTCATCTTGTTGATGCAGCAGTAAAGGTAAATATATTCATGAAGATATTATTCCACTAATAATTAATAATTAACATTAGATTATTTTAAATTCATATAAATATGTGTTTAATTAATTAAAAAAATAATATGATATATTAAATTAATTCAGGAGGGATTTTGGTATCATCATGCAGAGGCAACATATTTGATGCTTGTTTATTGGATTCCTCATGAAACTCCTCATACTTTTCCTGCTAATGCTTCTCATCGTATTGGTATTGGTGCTTTCGTCCTCGATCAAGACGGACAGGTTCGTTAAAATTTTAAATATGATATAATTTGACTTGACACGAAGTTTAAGATTTTTTTTTATTTTTTTTTGAAATTTATGATTTCTAACATGCTAAAGATCATATTAATGTCTTTAAATATGTTATACGATTATACAAATTTATTATTTAAGGTACATTAAGAAGTACTAAAGTTATTTATTTTCAAATTTAATTAAAAATATGACATTGGCAGGTACTGGTAGTTAAAGAAAAATCTGGAAAAATTACTGGGACTTGGAAGCTTCCTACTGGTGTTGTTGATGAGGTTTAACAAATTTATATTTTCCCCTTTTTCTCATCTTTACTTTTTTTGTTAATTTATTTTATTAGTAATTGTTATGACATTGGCATGTGTTCATATTTTTCTTTTATAGTATTAACATTTTTTCCGAGTCATTTCCATTCATAGATATATTAACGGAACAAGGAATTTTATTAGCTTAATTGATTGATTATCTGAATTTTAAATTGTAAATTCTCGTCCGCTCGACTCTAAGCGGAACTTTCATAATGAGAATCAGAATTTTGGGACAAAGAAAACAAATTAGGTGAATAAACTTTTTAAATGAAATTTGTCAATACATTAAGTTTCGAAGAATTAACTTGTGCATTTAAAATTTATATTTATATATTTCTATTAAAATAAAAACGCCAAAATCATTTTGGACCATTTCTATTTTCATACACAAAATGTACCAAAGTCAGATTAGTTCGATTTGACGAAAAAAAACATGTCAATGATATACACGGCTAAAAATATAGAAATTGTTATTGACAAATTGTATCGCTAAACAGTAAAATTCGTCACTGATTCTACTTAGTATTCTAATATATTATTATTAAGAAAGTTATTAGTGATTTAGCGATGAAGTTCGTAGCAAATTAATTTTTTTTTTTTTAACGAATTCTACCAATTGTAGGGGGAGGATATATGTATGGCAGCCGTTAGAGAAGTGCAAGAAGAGACAGGAGTAAGTATATATATACACTACTAAATTCTTCGATATGAAAATAATTTATTTTATTTTTTTGAAAAAATAAATAAATATATAGTGCTAGAAAACTAATTTAGAACCTTTTTTTATTTTAATTTTTTTTTATAGATTGAGACAAAATTTGTTGAACTCCTTGCCTTCAGGTATGAATTTCCATCCATTTTCAATCATTTGAAAGTATAGTATAAATTATATTGATAAAATATCAATATAAGTTAATTAAAAAACTTTATTTATATGCAGCCAAAGTCACAAATCATTCTTTGGAAAATCTGATTTGTTCTTCATATGCATGCTGAAACCACTTAATTTCACTATCAACAAGCAAGATGCTGAGATTGAGGAAGCTAAGGTATATATATTTACTCACGCTGGTTCAATTTATATGTCATACTTTCCTTTTAGTTGGTTTCAAAATATGTAACTTTTCATATATTTAGTACTTTCTTTGTCCTAATTTAAGTATTTTTTGTTTAACTGAACACGAAGTTTAATAAATAAAAGGAGATATTTGAATCTTGTTGTCTTGAATTAAAGATATATATTGTATATAGTTTTTTAAATCTTGTGGTCTTAAACTTGTCATGCAGGATGTTGGATAAGGAAAACTTACTAAATATGGAAAGAGCGATACTCTTTTTTAGACAAACCAGAAATAATAATAAGACATTTAAATTGCGTGAAGTTAATAATAATTGTTAATTACGTATTCTAATATCTCATCTGGTATATGTTTAAGACTATAAGATTCAAAGTGCATTTTAATACATTACACACATGCTTAATTTCAAATCACAAGATTCAAAAGTCTCTTTATTATTTTAAAGTCTGTATCTATTTAAATTAATGAAGCTTGTTTCCAAGAACTATAACTTTGCTTTACTCCTATTTTTTTGTTTTAATCATTGTAGTGGATGCCAATGGAAGAATATGCAAGTCAATCAAAGGTGAACCAAAGTGAACTCTCTAAAATGATAGCCAATATATGTGTAGCCAAGAAAGAGGAACAGTACACTGGCTTCTCTGCTCTTCTTACAACTACTGGACATTCTGCCAAGAAGTGCTATTTATACTCTAATAACATATAGTATATGATACTCATAATAATTAAAATTATCTTTTATGCATATGTTTTCAATAAGAATAATGTTTGTAACAAGATTTTTCCATTTGGAAGAATTAAATTGTAGTTTTGGCAATATATAAGCCATATTGATATTTGGTACTTGGATATGTTTGAAATAATTATATTGATGTATGTTTTCCACTTTGTTTCCTTTGTTTTTGTTTGTATAATTCAATGTAATGTTTTTGCAATCACTAGCAATTTGCTACATGATCTACTTGTTATATGCAGCATATGAAGTATAGTTTACAAAATTATCTTATTTGTATTCTCTCTAATTAATTGAAGATTGTGGTAATAGTGTATAGTTAGGCAGATCATTAACTCCGTAAACGTGTTAGCTTGCTTACATTGTCATTCTCAAATTGGATAAAGGAGGAGTACGTTCTGCAATAGGTATATATAGTAACATGATACATCATGCACTACCACAAAAAAATCACTTTTAGTGGCATTTGATTTTCCTTTTAGCGGCAATATTATTGCCGCACAAACTTTTAGCGGCATTTAAGTTAATGCCATTGCATCTAGTGTCGCTAAAGTCTTTAGTGGCATTTTATAGAATGCCGGTAAATATCCATATTATTGCCGCTAAAAGTAATTACTTCTAGCAGCATTTATTATTACCGGTAAGGATTCCTTATTTTGCAGCATTTGTTATTACCGGTAAAAATACAATAATTACCGCTAAAAAAGACCTATTTTAGTGGAAATTATTATGGAAATTAAAGTTGACCGTAAATTCACCTCAATCATATATTTAATAAAAAAAACAATTAAAAAATAGTAATATATAGAAGAATTACATAACTCAAACAACATCATTCATATAAAACAAGAACAATCAATACACCCACTTTCTTGTCTTGGTAAAAAAAATATGAATTATCAAAAACAAAAAACAGTGAGAATGTGTTCAAGTACAATGGAAAAACAAGGAGGAGATTGAACTATTATTTCTTTTTTCTAGCGAAACAATGGCAACTTGGATAAGAATGATATGCTATCAGGAGGATGAGACAAATTTATTTGATATTTGTAGCTAGTCCAATGAGGCCAGGGGCGGACCCACGTGGTCTCCAAGGGGGTTCACCCGAACCCCCTTAGCAAAATATTACATTGTATATATAAAGTAAATTTTCTATATTTCTATAGATATATATATTTTGAACCCCCTAAATAACAAAGAGAAGCTGATGGCGCAGTGGTAAGTCCCCTAGAAATTAAGTTGTGTGTCACTAGTTCAAATCTCAGTGAAAGCGTAAGAACCTGTAGTAGATGTTTGCCAATTGCTAGATAAGGAACTTCGATCCCTGTAAATTCTAAAACACATTCAACTTTAGATCCTCTGGATAAAACAGCTAATTTGAAGTAGAGAAACCATGAAATATTGTGTAGAAAGAAGACATCTTTTTCTCAACCAATAGTCAAGCGATAAGGTAGTCATACAATTAAAGTAGGAATTACTTCTGTTGTTGTCATCTCATCATTAATGTACTGATCAAACTTATTAAAATAAGAACAGAATAAGAAGTTCTTTCAATGAAGGTCTTTATATCCTAAGCCATGCTAAATAATACGCCATGTATATATAAATCCATGCTACTGTTGCTTAAAGAAAGCGTAAACTTATACTATATATGGACTAGTGATTGTATATTTTATTGCACTTGTCAAAACAAACAACACATTACACATGGTCTGTAATGTGTGTGCTTCAACTGTGAACAGAGTAGCATTATTACTTATTTAAAAAGTCACTACAAGAAAATGCATATATAGCTACAAAATAGCTAAATATCAAAAAGTCCATGGCTAAACACTTTAGCCACAACTTTTGTTTCCGTAGCATTCATAGCAAGATGTACCGTGGCTAAAAGTTAGCTACAGACTTTACATGATTTGTATTATGTGGCTAAAGACTAACACTTATAGCTATAAAAATAATAATGTTGTAGCTGTAATGATATAAATAATTTGCTACAAAATATATACCTATAGCAAATCATTTAAATTTTTTGCCACAACAAATAAATTATGTAGCATCTTTTATTTGGTAGCCACAATATATTTTGTTGTGGCAAAAAGCTTGATTTGTTTGCTACGAATAATCATACCGTGGCTATATTAGGTTTTAGTCTCGTGGCAATAATATTTGTATTTAGCTATGAGTTAGAAAACTTATAGCTATGAATTAAAGTATTTGCCACAATTTTTTTTATACGTGGCTAAGAATTCAACTTTTTCCACAAAATACACAATTATCTAGCTATTTTTTTTGCTTTTGCTATAAAAGTTAAAAGATGAAAATGTATAGCTATAATTTTTTATAATCTATATATAGATTTAGCCACAACTATAACAATCCATTGCTCCCAATGAAGAATAGTGCCATAAGAATTATTAATCACAAAAATTTCTACTATAGGACCAAAATTACAAAATTTAAATTCCAAAATAGATTTCAAGTTTCACATAATTACATAATTTCAATTTAAGAACATTTACAATACATAATTCTTCTATAAGAGCTATTACGATAGTAGTATCTTGCTTAAGGCTCTAGGTGGCATCGCCTTCTCCTTTTTCTCATGCCATTATCTCAAAGTTTTCTAATAATTCTACAAATTTACCTGCAAAATTTCGATAAAGTAAATTAATAGTATCAAAAGGCAAAAATAATTACATTATATATAGAATTTAAGGAGTACATATAATCATATATTTTACCTAAGAACATTATTTTTACTAAAATCTCCTTTAACATCTTCTATGATCAATTTTTGAGGATTTTTGACTTGGCCAATTTGCATCCTTTTCTTGTTTGACAACAATTTTAAAACTAAAAGATATTTCTCAAGTATCATATAGTCCAAAATCTGTTAAGAATTATAAAGAAAATAATAAACCATTTAGCAACAATGATTTAGAAAGCTACGTGTTCTTTACCGAATTGGCATCATTGATATCAAAAGTTATACCCTTTTTCCCTTGTAAAATAAATTTACGGAGTTCATTACAGAATTCATCATTAGCTTTCTAATTTTACTTTACTTTTGTAATGCAATACTTCTATATCACTACAATCGTAACCTATAAATATATTAGACCACAAATTTCAATTTTTTTTTCTTAAACTTCAAATCAAATACTCAAACTACACCATATAAATTGGACATAAGATGTAATATATAAACATATGTTTGAACTAATTTGCCCATTACATACAAACCTAACACCCTTCAATCTTCACCCCTAAATACCCTTCACATTCACATCCAAGTTTTAATTTTATTCGGTAATCAAAAGCTTCTAGCCCATACTACATACTAAATTTTCATTGCAAGTGCTACAAGAAACTTTTGCCAATAGAATACTCATAGTGATATTAAAATTGAAATGTATAATACGTATTATACTCATAGTGTTTTTAGATATAATTTAAAGAAACAATAGAAATTCAGTACCTTTTTTTTCTTCTGAAATTGAGATAGAGGAAGAAGATGTTCCTCTCTTCATGAATGGATTTTGGATCTGTTTAGAGAATTTAGGGTTTTGGCTTTTCAATCCTTTATGACAATTGTAACATCTCGCAATTCGAAATAGCTAGGAAGAAGCTAAGAATTGGAAATAATCATTTTTGGAAAGAATTGAAATCTGGAAATTTTGTTAAGTTAGGAAAAAAGTGAGTTTTTGGTGAACTTCAAACGGCCATAACTTCTATATCAGGATGAGTTAGGAGTACTTACAAGTATGGTTGGAAATATCTTGAAATAATCTTTCCAACGCCACTGAGTTTACGCGATTCCGAGTTCGTATGAGTAAGTTATGCCCTTTGGAAGTTGGGCAGTTCAAATGAGGAAATGTCCAATCCGGTTTTTTTTAAAGGGTGTTTTGGTCTTTTCCATACCCTTTTATTTTAATTCATTTTTGGTAATTAATTAGGGGTCAAAAGCTGAAATATATCAGCTTACAGTTTTACCAAAAGAGTTAGGGTTTTGAGAGAAGAGAAAAGAAGAGGAGAAAAGAGGAGAAAGGAGAAGAATGTTCAAGACCCGTCAAGATCGTCGTGATTTCTTGTGGATTTCGTCGGGGGTGATCCCTACAAGGTATTTGAGGTCACATAGCATTGGGTTAGCTTGCCCACGAGCCAAACATGATTTAATTCAGCGAATTTAAGTCTTTGAAAGTTCAGAAATTGAGTTCTTGATGAACATTGTTGAAAGTTTTGTTGAATTTCTTGTGAGTTGTGTTGTTGGAGTTTCTTGCGATTTGATTCGCATTTTCGGGTGTAATTTTGGTTTGAATCTATCATGTATTGAGAGTATAAATGATCCTAAGTGTTTGGGGAAAGAACCATTGAAGTTTAGAGTGTTTAGAGTTGAAAAACAGAGAAGGGAGGTCGTCAAACACCTGAGGAAGGGGGTGGGGCGTCGCGCCAGCCAACGCGCCCCAAAAGGGG
Organism: Solanum piurae; assembly: GCA_029582685.1. Lineage (NCBI taxonomy): Eukaryota > Viridiplantae > Streptophyta > Magnoliopsida > Solanales > Solanaceae > Solanum > Solanum piurae. Next base: position 9,671 of record JAJOOO010011215.1, read on the forward strand.
ATCTGAAGTTTACCCCTTGGGGCGACGCGCCAGTCAGCGCGCCCCAGCTTTTTCTCTGAAGTTTGAGGGCTGGTGCCCCGCGCCTCTCAGAGCGCCAGGGACGCCAATTCTCCCCATTCGTTCCCTACCTTTTAGTACTTGTTCCTTAGCAATGTACCTATGTTTTATAGTTGATTCCAACACTCTAAGGTACATATAAACATCATGAAATCATCCATAAACATGATATCATGAACCTTGAATCCATAACCCAATTCAAGGAAAGTTAGGATCAAAGTCAAGAAAAGTTAAGAGTCAAGTCTAGAAGTTAAGAAGCAAGTCAAGCAAAGTTTTTAAAGTTTTCAAAAGTCTTTAACGAATGTTTTAACTTTGTTTTAATGATTAAGTTTCAAGTTAAGCAAAGAGTAAAGAGTTAAGTTCCTTTATCAAAAAGCTATAAGGGAACTAAGTATTTCCCCAAAGAATTTGTAAATGTTTTTCACATTTGAGCAAGAAAAGGGAACATCGATTCCAAGAGAGCTTTTAAGCAAAATTTTGAGTAATTATCTGAAACCAAAGAAAGAAGTTTGTTTTTAAAACATATGAGCTAAGTATATTTTTGGGAGTAGTATTGAGCACCGATATGGGGATGCGAGTTCATATTAACTCAAGTCTCCATAAACCATGTAGCCTTCATGGGTATTAATGGGCAATAGCTTTTTAGATGATCACATAAGTTAAGCTAGTTGATCCACTAAGTTAAGTAGTTCTATATTACGGCAAAGTATAGGACAGTCTGGCAGCGTGATAATAAAAACGTTGTATCACCACTTAGGCTCATAATGATGGTTGTCGGTTAGAGAAACTCCTACATCAGTAATTGCATGGTTCCTTAAGGGGTTCTGCTTAGTATGAATGGGGGTATGAGACTTCATTCATGCATTGCACAAGTAGACTTTTAGAGGGAGCATGATATGTCTTTTATGATATTATGATTATGAGTTGGCATCATGTTTTAAACAGTTTTTTTTCCGTTTTCTTTATATTGCACTTGTTTTAAACTGCTTTATAATGAATTGAGTTCAATTAATTTTATTCATGAATTGAGAAGAGCCAAGGTAAGTGTTTCTTTCAGAATCTTTTCAAGTCTATGTTATGTTTAACATTCCAACTCGCATACTCGTACATTCAATGTACTGATGCCAGTGGCCTGCATCGTCTTATGATGCAGACGCAGGTAACCAGGATTAGCATCCAGCACCTCGTTGATCCAGCTTGAGCATTCAGAGTCTGTTGGTAAGCCTCCTTGCATTCCAGAGGACTCGTTTATTTGCTTTCTAGTCTTTCAGATGTTAGGATGATCAGTGGTTCTGTCCCGACATCCCTCTTTGTTTTAGAGGCTTCATAGACAGTTAGTAATCGGATGTTTTTACATTGTCATTTCATATGTTAAGACTTGAGTTGACATTTTGGCCAAGTTGAATGTTGACTTTTAAACACTCTAAGTTATTTGACCAAGCTATTTGAGTAAGTTAAGTTTTGAGACAGTTGAGTTATTTAGCATGTGAATCTCTTTCTTAATGCTTATAGTCTTCCGTTGAGTTAAGTAAGTCAGGCCAAGGGTTCGCTTGAGGCCAGCAATGGTCTTTAAGTGCCAATCATGTCTAGGGTGTAGGCTCGGGGAGTGACAAACTTGGTATCAGAGCCCAGAGTTCAAGAGTCCTAGGAAGTCTATGAAGCCGTGCCTATAGAGTCCTGGTTATCGGTGTGAAGCGCATCACATCTATAATTAGGAGGCTGCAACATTTAGAAACTATCTCAGTTCTTTCACATTCATTTCGTGCGATAGAGTTAATCTCTATAAAGTTTCCTTCTAATTCGTGCTTGCGCGTGTTTCCAGATAATCATGCCTCCACTAAGAGCAGTCAGAGGTCATCCTGTCAGGAGAAATGTCGAGGAACAAGGGGTACCTAATGCACTAGAAGTGCAACCCCAATGAGAGGCCACCCATGCTGAATTCCGTGAAGCTATCTGAATGTTAAGTCAAGTTACGACCTATCAAGTTGGGCAGACGGATAATCGACAGGAAGTAGCTGATACTTCACGGATTCGTGAGCTTTTGAGGATGAACCCATCAAGCTTCACAAGTTCAGGTGTCACTGAGGATTCGGAGAACTTCATTGAGGAGCTGAAAAGGTTATTTGATGTGATGCGTATTGTTGATGCGGAGAGGGTGAAACTAGATGCATACCAAATGAAGGGTGTCGCTAGAATCTGGTTCGACCAATGGAAAAATAAAAAGGTTGAGGATGCACCAATAGTGAGTTGGGCTGTGTTTGAGAGTGCTCTCATGGGACGTTTCTTTCCCTGTGAGTTGCGAGAGGCAAAGATAAGAGAGTTTCTCACCCTTAATCCAGATGAATGTTCATGAGTACAGTCTGAAGTTCACCCAACTTTCCCGCTATGCTCCGGAGATGGTTACTGACATGAGGAGTAGGATGAGTTTATTTGTTGCTGGGTTGTCTCATCAGTCAAGCAAGGAAGACAAGACAGTTTTGCTGATAGAGGATTTGGACCTAGCAAGGTTTATGATCCATGTAAAACAAGTCGAGGAGGATAAGTTAAAGGATAGAGAAGAGTTTAAGAATAAGAGGGCTAAGACATCAGGGGGTGAGTTCGGGAAGCAAAAGAGTAATGCCAATCAGTCGTCTTTCCAACAAAAACAGGAGGGACCTGCACCTAAGAACAAAAGTGAGTACAATAGTTAGAATTTCAGAGCTAAGCCTGCCTATTCTCAGGGTAGTATGGCGCGAAGGGATGGTAAGCCTCCTACCTATGCTAGGTGTGGTAGAACCCACCCAGGAAAGTGTCGTCAGGGCCAGACAGGTTGCTTCAAGTGTGGACAAGAGGGTCACATTATGAAAGAGTGACAAAAGAACATGTAAGGAAATGGTACGGGTAGAGGAACAAACCATTTTTATGTTATCGATAGTCGCCAAGAGCAAAAGAACTCTCCAGATGTTGTCATTGGTACGATCCAAGCCTTTGACTTTACTGTTTATGCCTTGCTATATCCAGGAGCGAGTTTATCTTTTGTAACTCCATATGTTGCTATGAACTTTGATATTATTCCTGAGCAACTTAGTGAACCATTAAGTGTTTCTACCCTTGTTGGTGAGTTTATTCCAGCAGAAAGAGAGTCTATAGTGATTATCCTATTTCCGTCAATCACAAGATAACCATGGCTGATTTAATTGAGTTAGACATGGTAGTTTGATGTCATTCTAGGTATGGACTGGCTTCATGCCTATTATGCGTCAATAGATTGTAGAACTCGAGTTGTCAAGTTTCAAATTCCTAATGAGCCAGTCATAGAATGAAGTTATAGTTCAGCAGTGCCTGAGGGTCATTTCATTTCGTACCATAAGGCGAGAAAGTTAGTTTCTAAGGGGTGTGTCTATCATTTAGTCCGAGTTAATGACTCTAGTGTTGAGATACCTCTCATTCAGTCAGTTCTTATAGTAAAAGAGTTTCCAGAAGTCTTTCCTGCTGAGCTATTCGGAGTCCCACATGAGAGAGAATTAGACTTCAACATATACATCATTCGAGATACTCATCCTATTTATATTCTGCCATATATAATGGCACCAGCAGAGTTGAAAGAGCAGTTGAAAGATCTCCAAGATAAGGGTTTCATTCGACCAAGTGTCTCACCTTGGGGCCCCCCGGTCTTATTTGTGAGAAAGAAAGATGGTTCCCTTAGGGTGTGTATAGCCTACCGCCAGTTGAACAAGGTTACCATCAAGAATAAGTATCCTCTTTCGAGGATTGATGATCTTTTCGATCAGCTTCAGGGTGCTTCATGTTTCTCAAAAATTGACCTCAGATCATGTTACCATCAGTTGAAAGTCAGGGAATATGACATTCCAAAGACAGTAATCAGGACCCGTTATGGTCATTATGAGTTTCTTGTCATGTCGTTTGGTTTAACTAATGCACCAGAACCGTTCATGGACCTTATGAATAGAGTTTTCAAACCTTGTTTATATATGTTTTTTATCGTCATCATTAATGACATACTAATCTATTCAAGGAATGAAGAAAATCATGCTAGTCATCTCAGAATAGTTCTTCAGTCTTTGAAAGAAAAGGAGTTGTATGCCAAGTTCTCTAAGTGTGAGTTTTGGCTTGAATCTGTGGCATTCTTAGGGCACATTGTGTCTGGAGAAGGAATTAAAATAGATACTCAGAAAATTGAGGCAGTGCAGAATTGGCCTAGACCCACATCTCCAACTGATATTAGGAGTTTCTTGGGTTTAGCTGGCTATTATAGAAGGTTTGTAGAGGGGTTCTTGTCTATTTCATTCCCTTTGACCAAGTTAACTCAGAAGACAGTGAAGTTTCAATAGTCTGAAGCTTGTGAGAAAAGCTTTCAGGAATTGAAAAAACAGGTTGACTACTGCCCCAGTTTTGACCTTACCAGAAGGTTCGTAAGGTTTTGTGGTGTATTGCGATGCATCTAGAGATGGTTTGGGTTGTGTATTAATACAGAATAACAAAGTTATAGCTTATGGCTCCAAACAGTTGAAAGTTCATGAGAAGAATTACCCAACCCATGATCTAGAGTTGGTTGCTGTAGTTTTTGCTTTGAACATATGGCGTCATTAGTTGTATGGTGTTCATGTGGATGTGTTCACCGATCACAAGAGCCTTCAATATGTGTTCACTCAAAAAAAACTTAATCTTAGGCAAAGGAGGTGGTTAGAATTACTCAAGGATTATGACATGAGTATTCTTTATCACCCAGGTAAGGCTAATGTTGTTGCTGATGCTTTGAGCAGGTCGTCTATGGGTAGTACCGCCATTTTGAGGAAGGTAAGAAAGAGTTAGCACAAGATGTGCATAGACTTGCACGATTAGGAGTTCTATTAATGGATTCCACAGAAGGAGGAATAGTGGTGATGAATGGGTCTGAGTCATCATTAGTGTCAAAAGTAAAAGGCAAGCAAGATCAAGACCCTATTTTGCTAGCGTTGAAGGCAAAAGTACATAAGCAAAAAATATTAGTTTTTGAACAAGAGGGAGATGGCGTATTGAGATATCAAGGTAGGTTGTGTGTACCAATGGTAGATGGACTCCAAGAGAGGATCATGGAGGAAGCTCATAGCTCCAGGTATTCCATTCATTCGGGTTCCACCAAGATGTACCGTGACTTGAGAGAAGTCTATTGGTGGAATAGTATGAAGAAGAGATATCCACATCTCTTCGAACCTAGAGGAATTCCAGATTAAGGTACTAACCCTTTCTAAGTATGTATTTACAAGTTGGCATGTTGTTTTGCATTTGCTTGTGGGTGTTTGAGCTGAATGTTGCATGTTACACCCTAAGCCTAGTAAGAGTAATCTCATTCGAGGATGAATGTTCCTAAGGGGTATATATTGTAACATCTCGCAATTTGAAATAGCTAGGGAGAATCTAAGAATTGGAAATAATCATTTTTTGAAAGAATTGAAATCTGGAAATTTTGTTAAGTTAGGAAAAAAGTGAGTTTTTGGTCAACTTCAAACAGCCATAACTTCTAGCTCAGGATGAGTTTAGAGTACTTACAGGTATGGTTGGAAATCTCTTGGAATAATCTTTCCGAGTTCATTTGAGTGAGTTATTCCCTTTGTAAGTTGGGCTGTTCAAATGAGGGGTCTAAAGCTGAATTATATCAGTTTACACTTTTACCAAAAGAGTTAGGATTTTGAGAGAAGAGAAAAAAAGAAGAGAAAAGAGGAGAAAGGAGAAGAACGTTCAAGACCCGTCAAGATCATCGTGATTTGCTTATGGATTTCGTCGGGGGTGATCCCTACAGGGTATTTGAGATCACATAGCATTGGGTTAGCTCGCCCACGCGCCAAACATGATTTAATTCAGCGAATTTAAGTCTTTGAAAGTTCAGAAATTGAGTTCTTGATGAACATTGTTTAAAGTTTCGTTAAACTTCTTCTGAGTTGTGTTGTTGGAGTTTCTTGCGATTCGATTCGCGTTTACGGTTGTAATTTCGGTTTGAATCTATCATGTATTGAGAGTATAAATGATCCTAAGTATTTGGGGAAAGAACCATTGAAGTTTAGAGGGTTTAGAGTTGAAAAACGGAGAAGGAAAGTCGTCAAACACCTGGGGAAGGGGGTTGGGCGTCGCGCCAGCCAGAGCGCCCCAAAAGGGGATCTGAAGTTTACCCCTTGGGGGGACGCGCCAGCCAGAACTTCCCAGCTTTTCCTTTGAAGTTTGAGGGCTGGTGCCCTGCGCCTCTCAGAGCGCCAGGGACGCCAGTTGTCTCCCCATTCGTTTCCCACCTTTTAGTACTTGTTCCTTAGCAATGTACCTATGTTTTCTAGTTGATTCCAACACTCTAAGGTACATCTAAACATCATGAAATCATCCATAAACATGAACCTTGAATCCATAACCCAATTCAAGGAAAGTTAGGATAAAAGTCAAGAGAAATTAAGAGTCAAGTTTAGAAGTTAAGAAGCAAGTCAAACAAAGTTTTTAAAGTTTTCAAAAGTCTTTAACGAATGTTTTAACTTTGTTTTAATGCTTAAGTTTCAAGTTAAGCAAAGAGTAAAGAGTTGAGTTCCTTTCTCAAAAAGTTATAAGGGAACTAAGTATTTCCCCAAAAAGTTTATAAATGTTTTTCACATTTGAGCAAGAAAAGTGAACATCGATTCCAAGAGAGCTTTTAAGCAAAGTTTTGAGTAATTATCTGAAACCAAAGAAAGAAGTTTGTTTTAAAAACATATGAGCTAAGTATATTTTTGGGAGTAGTATTGAGCACCGATATGGGGATGCGAGTTCATATTAACTCAAGTCTCCATAAACCTTGAAGCCATCATGGGTATTAATGGGTCATACCTTTTAGATTATCACATAAGTTAAGCTAGTGGATCCACTAAGTTAAGTAGTTCTATATTATGGCAAAGTATAGGACAGTCTGGCAGCGTGATGGTAAAAACGTTGTATCACCACTTAGGTTCATAGTGGTGGTTGTCGGTTAGAGAAACTCCTACATCAGTAATTGCATGGTTCCTCAAGGGGTTCTGCTTAGTATGAATGGGGGTATGAGACTTCATTCATGCATTGTACAAGTAGACTTTGAGAGGGAGCATGGTATGTCTTTTATGATATTATGATTATGAGTTAGCATCATGTTTTAAACAGTTTTTTTCCATTTTCTTTATATTGCACTTGTTTTAAACTGCTTTATAATAAATTGAGTTCAGTTAAGTTTATTCGTGAATTGAGATGAGCCAAGGTAAGTGTTTCTTTCATAATCTTTTCAAGCCTATGTTGTGTTTAGCATTCCAACTCGCATACTCATACATTCAATGTACTGATGTCAGTTGGCCTGCATCGTATTATGATGCAGACGCAGGTGACCAGGATCAGCATCCAACACCTCATTGATCCAGCTTGAGCATTCAGAGTCTGTTGGTGAGCCTCTTTGCATTCCGGAGGAATCCTTTATTTGCTTTCTAGTCTTTCAGATCTTAGGATGATCGGGGGTGCTGTCTCGACATCCCTCTTTGTTTTAGAGGCTTCATAGACAGTTAGTACTCGGATGTCTTTACATTGTCATTTCATATGTTAAGACTTGAGTTGCCATTTTGGCCAAGTTGAATGTTGACTTTTTTACATTCTAAGATATTTGACTAAGTTATTTGAGTAAGTTCAGTTTTGAGACAGTTGGGTTATTTAGCATGTGAATCTCTTTCTTAATGCTTATAGTCTTCCACTGAGTTAAGTAAGTCAGGCCAAGGGTTCGCTTGAGGCCAGCAATGGTCTTCGAGTGCCAGCCACGTCTAGGGTGTAGGCTCGGGGCGTGACAACAATTTTATTTTTGCTCTCTAATAGGAAAAGAAGGCTGTAATTTAGGCCCCAAAAATAGAGAGAAACGATTTGGAGTGATATTTTTCATTAATTATTTTAAATTTGTTTTCCCTCCTAATTATCATAAAAAGAAGCTTTGGTTTTAATTTTCTTTAGGTAAAACTATTGTACTACTATATTTGATATACAATCACATTTACTCATTTTATTTATAACTTATTAAATTATTATATATGACTCCCTCTGTTCACTTTACTTGTCATAGTTTTACTTGACAATACGTTAAGAAAATATTTAGTAATGTAGGTATTTCACCAAACTATCCCCTATTAAATGATGTTAATTTGGAAATTAAGTATTTAATGTTGATGGTAAAATATGAAGAAGAAAAATTATTCCCTTTTACGATATTTCAAAGGTGACAAGTAAAAATGGAAATCTATTTTAGGAGTAAGTGATAAGTAAAAGTGAACGGATGGAGTATTATTTAAAACTAATTTGTATTAGATATAAATAATGATATACATACACTTAAATATTAACTATATTCAATTATTAAATTATTAGGTCAACTAGTATATTACAAAGGTATCATAAAGATAGATTAAGTTTGAGTAAACTTAAAAATCTCAAAATACTTATAATTGAATATAATGACCTATTTTTTTAAAGTATAATTGAAACTCACAAGTAAGATTCTTTAAAATTGAATTGAGATGAATGATGATCAACTATAATTAAATTTGAACGAGAATTGTATTATTTCAGAAGATTATACGCGAATCAAATCATAATTCTCAGAACATACTTGATCAGGATGAAACTTAAGTATGATTTATCGAAGTTATATTTATTTAAGTTATATTTGAAACTGACAATTAAGTCATTGTTAAATTGAATTGAATCGAATCGAATGATATGATTAAAAAAACTAATTACGAAGAAAAATTCTCGAAAAAATAATAATTTTGGAGGCATGCACTTGATCAAGATGGAGTTATAGCGAGACTTAGTGAAGTACCTTTTCTTAAGTTTGATAAATCAATTAATCAAAATTGTTAGATATAATTACCTATTTATTGAAATTATGCCCATAAAATCAAATCGAATGATTAATACCTTTATTTAAACTACATTGATGGATAATGTTCTCATGAAACATGTTCGAGTCAAATAACAATTCTAGAATAACTTAATCAGGATGAAGCCTGAGTAGACTTATTAAAGTTTTATCTAAATATTCTACAATTAGTTAATCAAAGTTAATATAATCACTTATTTATTCAAATTAAATCATTTATAAAATTAAATTGTATCCAATGATTAACACATCTAATTACAATAGGTCGATAAATGTATTACTTCAATGGGACACGTTTGAGACAAATAATAATTATGGAAGCACTTGATCAGGATGAAATTTAAGGTGAGACTTCGTGAAGTTTTGTTTAAATTTGATATGACTAATTAATTAAAATCAATTAAATATAATTACCTATTTATTTGAACTATATTTGAAACTTACAAGTAAGATTGTGTAAAATTGAATTGAATGATTAATAACTCTAGTTATATTCAGATGCAAGAAAGGTATATTTTGACGTTGGTAAAGGTTATTATTGTTGCAACAATTTGAACCTGCGGTAAAATATAATTATAAGCTACAAAATTTTAACATAATGATATATTTGTGGCTATATCATCTCATCAAGACAAATAATTATACCTATTCACCCAACTATTGTCATCGCTTTTTAGTACGCAAAACAAAATATTTACTTAGCCATAATATTTTGTTTTAATTGAACATGTATGGATAAAATAATTATCATTGATACCAACAAAATTCAACGTGTGACCCAAAAAAAATTAACTACGAAATTTATTAAAGCAGTAAATCTATAGCTATAACATTAACTTTTGCCACATTTTTTAACAACTTGAAGCAAAAAAAATTATTTAGCTATAATAATTTATTTTAAATAATTTATTGTAGCTAAAAGGTTATTACTATGGTAAGTTTCAACTCGTGGCAAAAATTAATAATTAGCTACAAAATTTTACAATAGCAAAATACTTATGGTTATATCATTTAACTATTGCCACAATTTGTTATAACTTGAAGAAAAAGTATTTATTTAGCTACATCATCTTGTTTCAAATAATTTATTGTGGCTAAGGAGTTGCTATTGCTACAATAACTTTTAGGCGAAATGGTCTGGTGGACCCTTGTATTTGTATGTGTTTGTATTGAGAACCCTTTTACTTGCTCATTTGTCATCTGAACCTCTGAACTTATCAAAACACAATATTTTAAACACTATTTTTGACTTGGCATCATATGTGGCAGTTAATGCCAAAGAGCGTGTGTTACACTCCTATTAGGAGTGTGAGACCCTTGGAAAAGGGTCTAACAATCACATTAAGGTTTTATAAAGCCATCATCTTCCTATTTGCAGCTAACACCATTGTTGGACAAAATTTAAGGTTTTCTTGGCCTCTTTTTCAATCTTTTCCCCCCAAATTTCTTCTCCATCGTTTCTTGTTATTATACAGCTCTTTTTCTTATGAAACACGCCATGGAAGGCATAACACTACTATCAAAATATCTTACACTAACATTAGGCACAAAAATGTAAAATCCCCAAAGAATTTCAACAAAATCAATGTAATCGACTAAAACCCCAAAACCAAACAAAGACACAAATTGAGATCAAATCCAAACTAAACAACAAATAAATTCAAAAATAAATTGAAAAACCTACCTAGATAAGTTGAAAACCAAACAAAAAAAAACTCAAATAATTTTTGACATTGACCCCTTGTTTCAATTCCAAACCAAACCCAAACTTATTGCCTTTTTCTCGTCCTCCTCACTTTCTCCGACCAAACTGCCTTTGTTCTCACCATATCCGGCAAGCTTCAACCAAAAACTATAAATGAGAACCAACAACAACAAAACCCCCAAAATAACTCCGCCAATAAGTCTCGACTTTCACAACGCCGCCAGTTGTGAACAACTAGAAACAATCAGACTACCCAATAGACCCCCATTTTTCCTAAGCGCCACCAGTCACTATTTTATTTAAAAATATAATTAAGACTGAAATTTTAGAGAGTCGCCACTTAATTTTTAAGATAAAATTAAGAAAATTGATTTTTTCAAAAGATTAAAACAGAAAATCTAATGAAAAATAATTAAGGGGTTCGGGGTTCATATTATCATTTCAAGAAGGATTTAAAGACACTCAAAATGTCCGCTAACATGCGGTTATCCAGTAATTAACTATTTTGGCTAAACAATTTTAAGAAAATATGCATACTTGTTTAGATAGAGGGAATAAACAATTAAGACTTAAAATCATTTTTAGTGGGATAGGGAAATAATAAAAAATATCATTAAGTAAAATTTTAAAGTAAATTAAGTAAAATAAAATAAAATGATTATTTATTCTTTTAGAAAATTCCGAAGTGACTATCTTTTTTGGGAGATCAAATTAGGAAAAAACCTTAAAATTAACTAGCAAATAAGCAATTAAACAAATACGAAATAGATAAAAGAGAGAGAGTGAGAGAGAGTCTTGGGCCCAAGATCGGGTTTCTGTTCGCCTGGGCCAGTACTTGAGCCTAATTATAGTTTGGGCCAAAAGGCCCAATTCTTGCCACCTGTCCTAAATTCTAACAAGACAATGATAAGTAAAATAGCGAGGGCTTAGGCCCAAAAATAACGAAATACAACTTTTGAATCAGGAGTGGGCCTTTGCCCAATCTTTCAATTTCTCGATCTTTCGCTTCTTTCAACTTCGGGACCTGTTCGTCGATTTCTAAAAGCTGGCTGACTCGAGGGGAAAGAGTTTGAGCCTTTACGGCTCTCTCAAAATGCAAGGAGAAATATGAGCTCATGATGAACCCAGACAGATTTCACATGCATAAAAATTAGACAAAATGTAAGTAGCCATCCATTAATTTAATAAAAGAAAGTCAAATAAAATGAACCAATATGCTGCAACTCTAAGTATGCATACTACAACAATGAATAATTCATTTTGAGTATGACAAAATCACAAGCCAAGAAATCAACCACGTAGCTACACACGGGTGTAAACAAGATTTTTATTTTTATTTTTTGAACTTGTTCTAAAAATGCTAACAAGAAGTGACTAGCGGAAGGAAACACAATATCAAACACAATTGTCCTTTCTTGATTTGTCAAAATGAACAAGTAATTAGGGACAACTATAAATGAAAAAGTAAACAAGTAATTAGGGTCAGAGGGAGTAATAATTTGACAATTATGGGAATGGACACACCTCTCATATTTCGAGGCTAGACTGATTAAGAAACAATTAAGAAGAAAGCTATATAAAGAAATACTTCTTGTAACATTAATTATACTCTCCATTACAACATTAATTAATTAAAAGAATATTACACTATATATACTCTCTCCGTCCCATTTCAATATGTATTTTATTTGTATTTATATTCATTCTAGTTTTAATGTAGCATTTTGTATAATAATATATAAAATACAAAAAACAATGTGATGAAAAAGTGAGAATGAAATATAAAACTAAAAAGGAATAAGTGAATATTTGTTGCAATCATTCTTAAATAAAATACATAACTAGTTGGCATACCTTTAGAATGAATGCGAATTAGGAACAAATATCAGATTCATAAATTATGCAACATAATTTTTGAATGAATACAAATATTAATAGCATACATACGGTTTTAACACAAATAGAGAAAGGATACAAAATTCTGAAAAAATTTATAAAAAAACAAAACAAACTCTCTCGGATACATCACTTCGCTCTCGCTAATACATCTCTATCTCCCTCTCTGATACATCCTTCCCCTCTCTAATACATTTTTTCCTCTCAGATACATCCTTCCCCTCTCTAATACATCCTTCCCTCTCGGATACATCATTCCCCTCTCTAATACATTCTTCCCCTCTCTGATACACTCCTTCCTTATGTATCCGGATGTCTTATCCCTTCTCTGATACATTCTTCCCCTCTCGGATACATCCGTCCCCTATGTATCCGAAAGTCTAGTGATGTATCCGGAATTCGTGTATTAGATTGTGACATACACATGATAACGTGGAAATTAAAGTTGCAAAAACCAAGACGAAGTCATACGTTTACATGTCTTGGTCCATCAACTTCAATAACTATTAATTATGACTCATAATGGAAACTCTTTTCCTTACTAGATTTAGACTATTAATGTAGAGTTACCTCAATATTCCTTGTACGTAATTCCAAACCCAAACTGCCTTTAATTTCTCTGCATTTGCATGTCAAGTGGCCTCTATAGACTTTTGTCAATGTATGGTTTTTTCTTTGTTAAAGAAAATAAGAGAGTCTGAATTGATTTTAAAAAGAGTCGCAGAAAATGCAACGCAATTGAGCTAGAGTATGTCACACATTATTCTTAAATGTCATTTGTTACGTTATTTTATCATAAGTTATGCTTTAGGTCCAAATATACCCCTTCCGTTATACTTTGGGTCCAAATATACTCCTCTGATTATATTTTGACACAAATTTACCCTTAATTTTACCGAAAAATACGTGACAAGCTTAATTAAAATCAAATAACGCACCCCGAATTTCAAATACTTAATTCTTTAGAAACTCATTCCCTCCGCTTTGAATCTTTTCTTTGCATCTTCTTTTTAAAAGAAACTAATAATTTATCATATGCGAAAACTGAGATAGTTTTTCTTTCATTCGAATTGAGGTTTTTTTCTTTAAAATGTATTTTTTTAATCATGCTTAACCTCTTCTAAAAGTGTCACTATTAATGAAAGAAAATACACTATTGAGATATCTTCTAAAAAATTTCATCATTCGAAAATCGATTACTCCCTACGTTTATTAATTTTTCTGTACTTTTATAATAGTAAGAAGATGTGGGTACAATAATTAATTAAGAAAATGCAGCACAACGATGTTGCCTGATATGTAGGGGTGTATAAAACTGAACCGAAAACCGAATTAAATCGCAAATCGAGTCAAATCGAGAAAAAAAACCCGACTAGTGGTTGGTTTGACTTGGTTTGGTTTTAGAAAAAAAACCCGACTATATTTGGGTTGGTTTGGTTTTAACTAAAAAAAATCAACCCGAGACCAAACCAACCTGACATTATATATATAATTTTAAAATTTTATTTTATACATAAAAATATTTACTTTGATATAATTTTTA
>JAJOOO010011217.1:0-10430 GCA_029582685.1 Solanum piurae
AATTTCAGAGAAATCTTTAAAAAGGAACTTACGATAACTTTCGCCAACTTTTATTTTGCGACTTACCTAACTTCAAAACTTGAGATACAACCCTTGAATACTTAAAATATTACATACCACATCATTCTTAATTTATTACTCACCCTCTTTGTCTTTTCACGAAGATATGAGTTAATTTAGACGTTTCGAAAAGTCGGGGTGTTACATCGTGTTCTTATCTCACAGAAGAAGTTTACTTCTGATCTTTTAAAAGAATTTGATGTCTTAAATTGCAAGGCCACTACCTCACCACTTTATTACACTGAAAAGTTGAATGCTACAGATGGGAAGCTACTGCCAAATCCTACTTACTACAGAAAGTTAGTTGGAAAACTAAATTTTCTCACAAACACTAGGATGGACATTGCCTAAAGTGTACACACCTCGGTCAATTCATGAAAACACCTAGAGAACCACACTTGAAAGCAGCTTACCATTTTCTTAAATATTTGAAACATTATCTTACACTGAGAATTTTCATTTCAAACAAGCCTGACCTCACTATCAATGCTTATTGTGATTCAGATTGGGCAGTTTGCCCTGATTCAAGGAATCCTGTCAGTGGGTACCTGGTACTTATGGGGGATAGTCCTATTAGCTGGAAATTCAAGAAACAAGCCACTATATATTTATCCTCTGCAGAAGCTGAATATAGAGATGTGAGACATGTGGTAGGAGAGTTAGTGTGGCTAGAAAGACTACTTGATGAATTGACAGTAAAGTGTTCCTTGCCTATGCATGTTCATTGTGACAGTCAAGCAACAATACATTGCTAAGAATCCAGTTTTTCATGAAACGACAAAGCACATTGAAATTGATTGTCACTTTGTTAGGAGTAAACTTCAGCAAGGCCTGATCACACTTCACCACATATCTACTGATTCACAACTGGCTGACATCTTCACCAAAGCTTTGACTGGGATCAAACATACTACACTCTTGAGCAAGTTGTCTGTCCTCACCTCAAATTTGAGGGGGGGAGGGGGGATTGATGAGAATACACGGTCGAATTAGCTATTATTAAATGTTAGTTAGAAAGTTAGTTACATTGCAATTAGTTAGGCATCACTTTTGTTACTAGATTAAAATCTTCTAGAATTCCCCAATTAGTGATTGTATATAAAGGATCACATTGTAATACTTATATTTTCAATTTACTTTCAATAAAATTTACAGTTTCATGCAATTTTTTTCTATAGCTTCAGTTTTCTCCACGTGAGTTTAACTTTCATCAATGGTGTTTTTCATTTACTTCATAGCCTGTGTTGTTTATTTTCTCAAATTTAAGTTTGATCGTAAATTTGGACATGAAATCTTTGATTTTTTTGAAATAAAATTTATATATTTAAAAACTATGTAAAAAGTATTTTTTATAAGTCACTATAATTAACAATTGAAAGTATTTAAAAGATCTGTAAAAAAATTACAGTCAAAGATAAACGTGTTTGAATCTCTAAATCGATAAGGTGCCACATAAATTGGGACGAATGGATTATTATTATATATGTTGGCTCATTGACCTATATATGAAAAATTAATATAAAAAATATATTAAAACTTTTTCTCCTAACTAAACAAACTTTTCAACGACTATACTTTGTGGATTGTGTTATGCTCTGAGAAGAAAGATCTACAATTTATATAGCTCCAAACTTTTCCTCCAATATAATCAAATATGAAAGAGATTTATATTTTTCTTTCAAAATAATTAAAAATAGTTATGATAATGCTTTGACTTTCCTTCAAAAGAAAATTAATTTTAAATAAGAAAAAAAGAAAGAACCCTAACAATGGTGGTGGATGTATTGGAGAAAATAATACTTGATAGTGTTTTCAACTTATGGGAACGTATTGGACTATGACACGTGATAAAATCAAGACCGGTAAAATGCTTGATACAACCCCGAAAAATTGGAAGGGACCGTTCCCTGGTTCCCAGACATGAGTTGCCTCAAGCCTTGCGTGTCAATCTGCTCCCAATCAATTCAAAAACAAAGTGTCAAGATGTAGACACGTACTATTAGATAGTGTTTTCAGTGCTACACGTGTAATCGTTTTGCATTGAAGTGACGATTGGACTTTTTTCACCTATAAAAGAAGCCTCTTAGAAAAATAGAAGGATAAAAAAATCTCAAAATATCCACTTAATTTCCTTAATCATCTCTAAAAGATTGCCAACCTATTTTTTTATTTTTTATTTTGTAATTTTATACACTTTTTTTATTTACGTGGCCTCCAAACATCTCTCACACGTCTCTACTAAGTGGAGTCACATAGTGTATCAAGTAAATCAAAAAGTGTATAAAAAAAAATAAAAAATCAGAGATAATAGAATTTTAATTTAATTAAGATGTCTTTTTAAAATTTCGATCATAGTTAGAAGGTACTTGTACCTTATCCCTAGGAAACTTAGTATGTAAGAAATACCAGAGAGAAGAGATTCCTACACTATCACTTCTTGTAATGACAACGCCATCGACATATACAATAAGGAGAATATTCAAGTTGCAAATTGCCTGTAAAAGATTTGAAATGATCACATTTGCTCTTTTTCAAATTACCTTGCTAATTTTTTTCAAACCAAGCTCGAGGATAACGTTTCAAGTCATACACAAACTTCTTTAAATGACAGACTGTTCAATACTTTTTTTGAGCAACAAAACTAGATGATTGCTCCATATAAACCTCTTCGTGGTAAAAATACAAGAATTTATTGAAAATTATCTCTTTCAAAATATAAAAATACCGTAAAATACATCCCGAATCTAAAAATGTTTTTGATGTCGAAAAATTCCTCCTTCCTCCGAATACAAAAATACAGATAAAATACAAAAATATATCTCAATTTGAAAAAGGTTTCCAACACCTCACCATTGACCGTTGTTATCAGTGTTTTAAAAAGGGGGCGGCGTGAGACGAGGCGTTGCATAAGGCGAGAAGTAAGCCCTACGGATCTTTAAATTTTTAATTTACAATATAGTATAATAACACGAAATTATAAAAATACATCATAGTTTGAAATAATTACAAATATGATTAAGAAAACTCATAGAAAATAAAACTTCTAACATGATTATACAAGTATAAATAATCTATTATCTTAACTTTCTAATAAATAAAAAAATCATTATTCTAAAAATATATTTTTATCATACTATACAATTTACCCCCCTAAAAGAAAATAATCAATAAAACTTACTAGTATTATAATAAAAATCACTCCATCATGAATAAAAATAAAATTATTTTCAAATAGCTAAATAAAATATGATAATTTTGAGACATGAAAACCAATGATAAGTGAAAAAGTAAATTTCGCTATGTATTTTTAAAAGAAATGTTACGTAATGTATAATCACCCTCACAGTGTTACCAAATAGTAAATATGTGATACTACGACTTGATATTTGAGTTACTCTCAATCTTCTTATCTCTATAGATTTTAAAACTATATTAAGTATTATTCGTTTACTCAAGATTTATGAGGGTCAACAATGTTAAATAAAGAATTTAACACATAATTTGTGTAAGATCTGTTAGACGAGCTACGAGTATTGGACGTTGGGTCTGTTTAGGGCATATAGTCAGGCGCTTAAATTGTAAGTCTTACGGAACTAAGCCCCTCACTTGAATCTCGAGGCATTTTGCTAGAGCCCCGCCTCAGGGCGAATCCCAAGAAAATCTTTTAAAACACTTGCCGTTATAATCGCCTTTCAATTGTTGGAGGATCTATAACTAAAATCGATCGTTGAGAAGCTCGACAATGGATCTAACCCCCTCAGCAACAATGACACTCACGAATAACATATTGCAACAACAAAGCCACTAGGCACAATTGTAATTTATCGTCGTCATAAACATAAAAAATATTTATATTTTCTTAGTGATCATGTTCGACTCTTAAAAGAAAACATTTTAGTAAAAGAAAAAAGGTCGCAACGAATAAACCTCATAAAAAGGCCAAAATATTTAAATAGTAAAATATTGGCTCCTCCAAAAAGTCAAATGGTCATCCTACTCTACCGCATCATATTGGAGCGCATGAGACTCTATCAGGAATATACACGCGTAACATCGAAACATAGAAACTGGCTGAATAATTGAGAATGTTGGAGGTAGATTCAACTCATAAGCAACCTCGCCAGTTCACGGCGGAGGACTATTCCAAGATGTATTTGAGAGAAATGGTCAAGTTGCATGGAGTGCCTTTGTTCATTATTTCCTATCGTGGTACCCAATTCACTTCTCAATTTTGGAAGTCATTCCAAAAGGGTCTTGGCACGAAATTTAAGCTTAGCACGGTCAACCCCCAAACCAATGGGCAAGCGGAGCGTACTATCCAAACTTTGGAAGATATGTTAAGGACCTGTGTAATTGATTTTAAGGGTAATTGGGATGACCATTTGCCATTGATAGAGTTACCTATAATAATAGCTATCACTCGAGTATTGGTATGGCTCCATTTGAGGTTCTTTATGATAGGAGGTGTAGATCTCTCATATGTTGGTTTGAGGTGGGTGAAGTTGCTTTGATAGGTCCCGAGTTAGTTCATGAGGCTATTGAGAAAATTTGACTTATTAGAGAAAAGTTGAAAACGGATCAAAGTCGATAAAAGTCATATGCCGATGTTAGAAGAAGGGATCTTGAATTTGAGGTTCATAATTGAGTTTACTTGAAAATTCCACCTATGAAGAATGTAATGAGGTTTGGTAAAAAAGGGAAGATATGTAACTAGATCGTCAAACTCTTTCCCGCTATACCCAGCCGATTCTCAAGGACAAAAGATATAACATTACATTTTAATAGACAGAGGATCTTAACATCCAATATATGGTCTCCTTCATTCATATCTTTCATGTCAAATGATTTTGAAATTCATGACTTGACAGTTTCATGTGTGTATATTTAATAAATATTTCAAAATTTTGATAAGTTAATTAAAACATGTAAAAATTTCAAAGTGTAATGCCTATTGGCATACTATATTAATAATTCGAATAATTTCGAGCTGAAAATTCAGGTAGCCAATTAGAAATTTTCAAACTTGTACTATGTCCGCTTCACCCCATTAGCGTATAGCTCGGGTCGATGAGTGCCGATGAGTGACTACCAGAACAGTGGCATTATTGCTGGAGTATTCAACAGCTAGGGGGGGAAATGCAGGCTCTTGTGTCAGCACCAAGTAGCTGTTACATCAATTACACAGGAAGAAGAAGATTTATACACAATAATCAATATCACACCTCCAAGAATTACCCCTTATCTTCTTCTTCTTCATCACCCACTAAATCACTTTGTTTCTCAAGCACCCATTTGCCTTTTCCATTACAAAATCTTGTTCTGTATCAAAAACCCATTGCATTAATACCCAGAGAACAGCTTCTGTATTCAAATTCGTCAACTAACATTACTGCTGATGGTGATGACAACAAGAATAAAAGCTTTGGGGATTGGATCCAAAGTGTTGGGGAAACGATTTCTGTTTTGTTTCCTTTGTGGGTAGCTTTGGGTTGCTTGATTGGGCTGCTTAAACCTAGCTCATACAATTGGGTCAAACCTGAATGGACTGTGATGGGTATTACACTAACGATGCTTGGCATGGGAATGACTCTTACTTTTGATGATCTTCGTGGTGCTTTAGCGATGCCTAAAGAGTTGTTCTGCGGTTTCCTCCTTCAGTACTCGGTATCTTCTCTCATTGTTCAAACTGTAAATTTTTTGTCCTTAGCATAGTGATTTCTTAGCCCCATTAAATGTGAATTGAGACGGTTCTCAATGAGAATGACCAAGAAGTGACAATGGGTAAGGTAAGGAGGTATGGATATCACATAATCCCACTGAAAGATCTAATTTTGTTATGAATACGGCTTAAATTGAACAGTGGATGATTCATTTCCAGTGTATTGTTTTGATACATTTCATACTCTTTAACTTGTAAGGCAGTATATTACCAAATACCAAATGCAAATCTGATATGAATCATTGCCGCCAAGAGCATTTCGTTATGTGAAGACTTATTTAGGTTGAGATCAAGGGTGGAGCTAGATGCCCGGGTACGGGTTCGTCCGAACCCAGGTACTTTTGATCAAATAGTGTATTTGTATTAGCAAGCTTATTAAATATGTACAAATATTAAGTTTAGAACCCAATTATTAACACTTGAAATCGTCGTTATGGACTCACTTGAGATGTATGATAGAGGCTCCGTGGATACCACTCCTTTAGGATGCAAACTGATACTGCCTTGATTTTATGGTACTAAATCTGGGGACTATTTTTCTTGTCTAGACTGCATTTTCTTCCTCTTGAATTTTAGCTCTTTGATTGCAATACAAATATGCTTTTCCTTGAGCTGGGGGTCTATCGGCAACAATCTCCCTACCTCCCAAGGTAAAGGGCAAGGTCTGCATACATACTACCCTCCCCAAACTTCACTTGTGGAATTACACTTGCTATGTTGATGTTGTTGTTGATTGCAACACAAAATATGCTCCCCTGGATCTTGTTTTTTCTTGTTAAACTAGTTGTTTGTTCTATTTGTCATCTTCTTTTTTGTACTCAATGAATTATGGACCTGCCCTTTTACTATTCTGTACTTAAAATACCAGACTTGGTTCCCCAATAGTATCCGTACCCTTGATGCACGTCTACTCTAATTTAGAAGTTAATTGTTTATTTATCTTCTGACTAGAACTGAAGTTTGATACCATCCAACTCCTTCCTGCTTAATGAGCAAGATGATGAAATGATATGGATGAAGTATGCTGACAACTTGTAAGCCAGTACATAACCAAATACCAAATGCAAATCTGATATGAATTATAGCACTTCGCTGCCAAGAGCATTTCATTTTCTTCCTCTTGAATTTTAGCTCTTTGATTGCGACACAAATATATGCTCCCTGGACCTTTTTTTTCTCGTCACTAATTGTATGCTCTATTTGTCATCTTCTTCTTTTGTGTTCAAAATATTGCACTTCTTGTGACGTCTCTTATAAAATGTATTCTTTATTAATTGGACTTGTCCATATTTCTGGTTACCTTGTCGTTAATTAGTCATTTCATTGTCAATTATGATTACCTGCATTAGGTTTTGCTGTTTATCCCACAAACACCTAAGAAGATATATGCCCTGCTCAAATTCATTGGATATAGATAAGTTCACACGCTGTTTTCTGGTGTAGGTGATGCCATTATCAGGATATTTTGTTAGTAAGCTATTAAATTTGCCATCCCATTATGCAGCAGGTTTGATATTGGTTGGCTGCTGTCCTGGAGGTATGCTCAACTAAACTCCTTTCCAAGCCTTCTACTTATATGCATTCACTAAGCATTTCATGCATTACTCTGCAGGGACGGCAAGTAACATTGTCACTTACATTGCACGGTAGGTTGACATGTTGAAGATTCTGTTATATCATCATATTTATTATTATCGTGTTTTGCTGTTATTTTCATTATAATACCTACTAGGTGTTGATACTTCATTTTATTGCAGTGGAAATGTGGCGCTTTCAGTTTTGATGACTGCTGCAAGTACCCTATCTGCTGTGGTTGGTAGCTTTTATTTCATTATTTGGTTGATAAATATCTTAGCCAATATAAGACATTTATATCCGTGCATAGTGTGTCGTGTGTTCTATGCATCCCAAGAACAATTGACCGAAAACAGTTTGTTCCTAAAAGAAACTTAGACGAAATAGTTCTTATTGAGAAATGTGTAACCTTTTTACTCTTGAGATGAAAGCTGTTGGACAACAAAGAAATGCGTTGTTGACAGAATAATCAACAAGCAACTAAAATAAACTTGGAGAGCTTCTTTTTCAAGTTACTTTGAGTTTGGGAATTTCTCTTGATTCCAAAAGCTTGTAAGCATTGGGAGGAGTTGGTCTATTTTCTCCTAAGAGCAATGCAAGCACAATAAGAATGTCAAAGCAGTCAATTGTTGTCATGGTCAAAGACAAAGCTTCAGCGCTAGTTACAATCATTTAAAAAATTTAATCAATCACTACCATCAGAGTAATTGTGCAAACAGGTCCAACTAACTTACCTCTAGACTGCAATCAAGGTGCAGGGTTAGAAGGCATAAAACTGAGTATTGAATGGTCATACAAATGTGTAAAGTCCAGAACATGAAAGTTTTTCTGTATACTCAAGAATAAGAAGATTTATGGTCGTCAATTCGTTTTCTTGTAAGTAGTTTTCTTAGATAGTTGATCCGTGTTGAACTATAACAGCAAAATTATTGGTAGGAAAATCCGTCTTTGGGACTCATAAAAAAGACACATATGGCTATCTTTATATCTAAATGTAATAAACAAAGTATTATATAATCTTGCCAATTAATAGGTCACCAGAGCACTGTTGTCTAAGACTGGCAGGCAGTTCTTTGTTAGTACACTCATATTCGTAAGCAATGTGGAAAAAGTTCCCACACTTCCCTTAATATCATTGCAGATACTCTCATCCTATTTGATGGTGTGAGAGCTCCCTTAAGTTAATTGACCTTTCTGGTTACTCCCTTAAGTTGATTGACCTTTCTGGTTACACATGCAGGTGATGACTCCATTTCTAACAGAGAAACTTGCAGGGCAATTTGTCGCAGTTGATGCAGCTGGGCTTTTCATGTCCACTTTACAGGTCCATTCCTTCATCTGGTTGTTGGCTTATCAATATTGTAGTTTTTCATAATTAATTAACTATAAACCTCGTCAAAATACAGGTGGTGCTTCTTCCTGTATTAGCTGGTGCATTTCTGAATCAGTATTTCAAAGGCATGGTCAAATTTGTGTCTCCATTGATGCCACCTATTGCTGTAGCAACTGTTGCAGTTCTTTGTGGAAATGCAATTGCACAGAGTTCTTCTGCAATCCTTATGTCAGGTCAACAGGTTGTCATAGCTACTGCTCTTCTTCATGCGTCTGGCTTCTTCTTTGGCTATGTACTCGCAAGGATGCTTGGAGTTGATGTGTCCTCCTCAAGGACAATATCTATTGAAGTCGGCATGCAGGTAAGAAAATATTTGTTCACTTTTGATCCTCATTATATAACTGAAGAAAATATTCATAAATGCATTGCCAAAATGGCACCTGAAAAACAATCATGGCAAAGATAATACTTGAATAGTTAGATAAGCCCTTGATATATCATGCCTTTTAGTAAGACTCTGTGTTGTCATTAAATTGTACTTTGTTTGTTGCAGAACTCGGTTCTTGGAGTAGTTCTAGCCACTCAGCACTTTGGTAATCCACTTACTGCAGTACCATGTGCAGTTTCTAGTGTTTGTCACTCGATATTTGGCAGTGCCTTGGCTGGCATATGGAGGCGTTCTATTCCAGATAAAGCGCAGGACTAAGTCACTCTGTTGGCAATCCTATGATGGTGTGTGTGAATCTAAGATTGTAGTTTTTCGCAGCGATCATCAAGCTTGGTACTCAGGTGAATTCGGAGGGTCTTTTTCTTTCTTTTTTTGGAAGTTCATAGTGTTGATATCTGGCGAATCAGCATGAACCTAACGGTTGTAAAACGAATTTTACTTTTCTTGTGGTGGTGGTAGTAAAACCTATCGGGAGTCGACTAAACATCTTGATCATTGGCAGGAAATTTACCTGCATTTGATCTCCAATTCTTGTTCAGTAATGATCGTGTTGGATGACTTGTGCCCTCGTATGTTCGTGTCGAGTGAGCAAGAGTAGTCTTGTGTCACAGTATTTAGTTAGCTTGCTACACCTTTATTCTCTCACATTACAAATTGAAACAAACTAAGTTTTTACTTGGAATAGTGGTGTTGATCATTTCAACTAGCTGTATAAAATTTGAGAAACAAAATTGTGTTTTTCAATAGAATCCAGGAATTCACTCCTAGTCAGGGGCGGATATATTGGGTAAATAATGATACACGTAAACTCATGGTTGGATGTCAAGTTATTTACCTAGAGAAATAAGGTTCTCAATATCTCCATTATTCTAAACAAATGAAAGTAGACAAATATGATACAGCTCAAATAATATATATTTGAGCGGTAAACAATATATTCAGTTGAATCCACAGCACTCGTCGTAGATTTACCTCTATGAGACTCCTGAACTTTCCTACAAAGCATATTCCATATAGAGCTGTAAATAGGAGGGACCATATGCAAGTCAATAATTATAGAAATCTTGCTTTAGCAAGAAAAAATCCCAGGGAACAGCAAAAGTTCAAGAAAGGGTACAAATTCTGTTAATATATGCCAGATCTAATGTTAGCGTGCGTCACGTCTGTTGACTACAAATTTAACTATTTTTACCGTCGAATGTATTTAATTGATCGAAAAATAAACTTTTGAAATTTATGATTGATAACAAGAGTGTCACAAAAATTGAGACGAGTGGAGTACTTATTTGACAACA
>JAJOOO010011218.1:0-14050 GCA_029582685.1 Solanum piurae
TTTTCAATTTACTTATGAATTGAATATTTTGAAATGTGATTTAAAAATCTTTGGCACTTTCTTAAATTGTGGAAACCAAATTCGGATAAATAAATTGAAACACAAGTAAATTTTAGTGAAGAATACTCACATCAATGAATTCTTGGAGAAAGTAATCGGGGGCCCACTTGAAAGGATTGTACTTGTAAATTGACAAGTTTACGAGCACATGCAGATCCTCTGGTTTCGCCGGTATCAGCAATTCAACCGGATCTCTTCCAATTTTTTTCAACTGCTCTTCCTTCTGATCTTTCGAGCACCCCACTCCACTACTCAATATCACTACTTTCTCCACCATTTCCGGATTCATCTCCGCCATTCGATACCCAACAAATCCCCCATAACTAATCGCAAACATCGAACAATTTCTCACTCCCAATTCCTTTAACCCTTGCACCACGCATTTCGCCTGAAAATCCTCCGTTCGTTCCTTCCGAGTCGTATACGATTTACCAAAGAATAACAGATCCGGAATGTAGAGGTTGAACGATTGAGCCAGTGATTTGACTTGGTACATAAATTGCCATTTGGCATCGCCGCCGTAACCGTGGATGAGGACGAGATTTGGTTTGTCGTAACGGCGGTGATTGGGAGCCCAGAAATGGATGGTGGTTTGGTCGTCTAGATCGAGGGTGCATGGTGATAAGTTGGAAAATCGGAATAAGAGGGATATATATGCGTCGATGAAAGGGACGAAGAGAGGGAAGCGTTTGATGGTGGGTAAAGAGGAGAATAACCACCGGAAAATTTTAGCAATGAAGGAGAGATGAAAGGATAAGAAATTATGGAAGCAGAGGTGCAGACTCTCCATCACTACTGCCTCACAGGATAACGGAAAACAACAATTTGATCTACCAAGCCTACCTCTTACTAATATATACTACAGTACTATTATTTTTTTCCCCATTCAATTTTGATCCTCTAATAATTCTCCTTATCAATTTAAGTGTCTTAATTTAATTTTATATAGTAAAAATAAAATAATATTTTTTAAATTTTATAATCTCAAATTAAAGTATACTTCAAATTTTATGGTCCAAAACTAATTGTCACGTAAAATATTGATATTTGTAAACTTATAAATATAAAAATAGATCCTCTTTTTTAAAACAAACTAAAAAAAATAAAAGTATTCACTACTTAAGCTATATTTCGCGTGTGGTGCTAACATTAAATACGCAAATTATTTTATTCGCACGTTTAATTCATTTTTTTAAAAATAACTTGGTGCTATAGCACCCCCAAATAGTGATTTCGTATATGGCTGTAGAATGACCTCTTTTATAGTAAAAAACAATTTGACATTTAACTTTCTCTTAAATATAGAGTTTTTTTCATATTTATCTGCCACTTTATAATAGAGTTGTATGCACAACATTTTTCTTATCCTAATTAGATTTTACGATATTTGTATCACAATTAAAATATCACACTTTGGGATTAACTTAATCTTATAAAGGAAGTATATACTGCATCACTATTAAAATGCATTTGTCAATATAAATACTCCAAAAAAGGTTTTAAAAAGCAGGTAACTCGGCAAAATCTATTGATTCTTGTGGACATGGCACTATTTCATCACATTGATATCTGTGTTGTTAGACACTGTATGAGTAAACAAGATTCCTTTTGGACACTGAAATTAATGGGTAATTTTTGTTCTCAGAGCGATCCAAACGTGTAGAAATTGTAGCCATTTTGATCAAAGATCACTAGAGAATCTTTTACTCTCTTCGTTTTAATTTATTTATTTAATTTTAATTTTACATGAAGTTTAAGATAGTAAAAACAGATTTTTAATTTTTGAATATGTATTAAAATGTAAAAGACATATAGAGAGTTGAAACTATAGAGTTATATGCATAGTCATAAAAGGGAAAATATATATATTTTAAACCGAATTTAATCAAATTAAAACGGGAGAGTATTTTATACGATCCAGCGGCCCATTATATATGGGTGAATTGTGACTTAGGAATTCAGTACATCATGAACCTTGTGGAAGAAATAAAAAAATAAATTGCAATTTGCAATATGAGACATCAGAATTTGGCTAAATTGTGAACTTATATCAGATAATCCAAATGAGTAGTAAAAAAACAAGGTGATAATAAAACAAAATCATAAAAATAGGACCATGACTCCTTTGTCCTTACGTGAATAATATGAGTAAGTAATCAAGTGAAGTGAATATATATGAGATGACAAAGACACATTAAACAGGGTGGAGTACGGCCTCTTAGGACTTTGAGTTGTGAGCTTTTGCTAGGTTTTCCTTCCTCTTCATAATCAATTTATGCAATTATCGTGGAGCGAGTATATATTTTATTCATAAGTAGAAGTTTCGAATTATATCTTTGGTGAAAATGCTTTACTTTCAAAGTGTGATCCTGATCTTAGGCATATTTATATGCCTAAAATGCTAATTATGCCCGCATTTACGTCTAGTTTGAATTCAAAATGTATTCGTTTATAGTCGTATAGAGTCTTTTAGTTGTTTATGAGCTAACCAACATGATTAGTTGTGTAGGTGAGCTTAATTGGAGAAACGAGAACAAAAAGGGACAATGGAAGAACATAGAGGATTCAAGTCAAAAGAGAGCAAGAAAGAAGCTGGAGGAAAAGCCACTAAGGCAGTTCCGTATCCTCTCCGCGTCGCGGAGCGGAGCTATAATTTGGCTTGCGAAATTATGAATTGAGGCAGAAGCCTCCGTGTAGCTAGCGCGTCGTGGAGAAAAGTCCCAAGTTTTATTCGAAGAAGCAATCGCGAGGCAGAATACTCCGTGGAGTGCCCG
Source organism: Solanum piurae (assembly GCA_029582685.1). NCBI lineage: Eukaryota > Viridiplantae > Streptophyta > Magnoliopsida > Solanales > Solanaceae > Solanum > Solanum piurae. The sequence continues at coordinate 2,835 of JAJOOO010011218.1, forward strand.
CGTCGCAGATCGAGGAGGCCAAAGTGCCTGGAATCAGAATTTGGAAGTCCCTCCGCGTCGCGCCTTGAAGTCCCAGATTTGGCCGTTTCGACTTTTAGTATAAATAGGTCATTATTTTATTTTATTGAGCATTCTTTTTCTGGGTTTTGAAGAACGACGACTTTGAAGTACGTTTTCTGTAGTTTTTAGGGTTATTTCTTAAACTCTCGATCTTTTCCTTTCAATCATTTGATGATTCATAACCATTGTATGATTGATTATTGGACTATGAGTAGCTAAATACCCTAGTTCTAGGGTTGTGGCTACAAGATGATTGTAATTGATTGAGTTGTTTTTTTTGGGTTGATTATTGACTATCACATGAATCTTTCTTATGTTCTTATTTTCCATATTTATTGATTGATCACCATAGAAATAAATTCATTTTCCGAATTGAACTCGGGAGAGGAATAAGAGGATAGAACGTGGGAAATAAGGAGCTTGTTGAACTCTAAATAGCTAGGGTTGATTCATTTCTAGGATAGGGATATACCTAGAGACCTTGCTTGGGTCACCATATAGGAAGATAACTTAATGCTCAGTAGGTAATCATTCTATCCCCACTCAACGATGTAGTTAGGGTGTTATCTATCGTAGGCGATTAGAGGTCGGGAGACCATGATTATACATCTAACCCTGTGATTCATTGATTCGATAGTTAATAATTACCCATATAAATTATATTGATTGCATGAATCCTGATAGCAGTTGCAGCCCTGGACCTTTCCTAAATCATTGTTTGAAACCCGTGAAACTGAATCGTGTTAGTTACATTTTGTTTTAAAATTTAGAAATAGAAATAAGCAACTCTTTAAATCTGGAAATACATTTGTGGTTATCTGAGAACTAGAGAAATTGATAGTTTCTAAGTGTAAGTCCATGTGGGTACGATACCCGGCACGCAAAAAGAGTCACTTCATTACTTGTATGATCACGTGCACTTGCGTGTGCGATTAGACCGCAACAAGTTTTTGGCGCTGCCGTGCAATCGAATTAATTACATTTTTAATAAAATTTCATGTGGTTGGTGTTGATCCAGCTAAGGATATACTATTATCATTAACTTCTGTTTCCACTGTAAGGGGGCAACAATGTGCAAACCCATCATGTAATAAAGAGAGATATGATTCACAATCAAATATAATACATTTTCTTCAATCATTGATATAAAGAAAAATATATTTGACGAAGCATGCCTGTCTGTTGGAACGAATTGAATGAAGTAATCGAAATTCAGAAAGAAAGTGAAAAGAGCTTCATTTATTTTCCTCCCCATTGTAGTCACTACTCACTAGTTCATAAAAAAAAATGAATATTCAGTGCCAGGTGTTTCTCCATTACACTGTTTAAGTAAACCAGAAATTCGTCAATTGTGAACATCTTTTTCAAGAAAAAAGTAAAAAAAGATCCACTTCTATATACCTTACTTCACCATTTTCCTTCACATTTTGCCTTTTCTTCTTGCCCAAGTCTTATTTTTAAATAATTAATCTTCTTCCTTTGCTGCTTTTTGGACGGCTTTAATTTTTCTGTCACTTTTATCATCACTTTACACCTACATTCCTTTGATAGCTCATCTTGTTCCTCTCTCTCTCTCTCTCTATATATATATATATATATTACTTATATTCCTCCACTATCATCGATACAATTGAAGGTTTGATTCTCTTTGGCCAAACGAGAAAATCGACCTTTTGATCAATATGGAGAATTATGCATCAAGCTCATACCAATATTCTTCGCATAGAGGAGTAGCAATGGTTCTAGCCCTTGTTTCCGCTGTTGTTCTATCGCCATTATATGTGGATCGAGGAAAGAAAGAGAGCAGTTATTACGAGACGAGATGGAGTTGTGGGGGAATTGTATTGCCTGTTCTGCTGGCTGGATTAATTGTTGCAATTAGAAGCACTTCTTCTTCATCATCAGTACGAGGAAGAGCAAGTACATCTTCGATTTTCGCTTCTCCAGAACCTTCGGCTGTGCTTAGAATTGGGAGTTCCTCTTGGGGTCTTGCTGGTGTTTTGGTAATGCTCTTATGTGTGCTTTCCTGGCAGAGTTCTATGCAACAATATTTGTGGAATTAAATAGATGTTCAAGGATGAGTCTTATCTCCTCCGTGTAATCAGAGAAACGAAATTTGGAGTTAAGAATGATCACTGGAATACAAAGGAAATTAACAACTACTCTCTTGCATACAACATGTTGTTCACTTAGCCTTAATCTTAATGTATTCTCCTCTAAAACCAAAAATATTGTATTGCTGTCTTCGAAGGTCTCCTGTTTTTTTCATGTATAGCTTCTTGATGTGATTGTTATGTTTCAACTAGATATTTTAATTGCAGAATTGAACAGTATATTATAAGTAAACGATAAACACGAATCTTCACTCGTTCGAATAAAATCTAACTGGTGATCCAAAAGAGAAATCATCAACATACAAGGAAATTCTCCTTACTACTGAGCACATGCAATCCAGCTTTAAAAGAAAAATCAAAAAGGTGAAAGAGAGATACACCATGTAAGGGAAAATGGAAAAGCAGCAATAGCTAATGCAGTCGGAATTCCCAAAGTACTAACAAATGCATGCAAGTCAAGACTTGGATAAATCAGTCACCTAATTTTTTTTTATAAACAGAACCACGGCTGTTCTGTACAAATGCTTATCATTTGTAATTATGTACAAGATTAAAGGAGGATCTTAATCTAGGAGAAGGGAAAAACATCAACTGTCAACTCCTCAGACCAACTACTGTATTGGCAGCTGCAGGAAGAGGGCTTACACCTCGATCATACATTCGCTGAATCTCCTCCCTGTACTCTGTCAACGATTTATGTGGTATGGCTGGAGTTAGTTCTATAACATCTCCCATTCTTAGCTTGCAGTTGGGATCACTAACTGGTTCATGGTTCAACCTTGGCCTTAGCTCTTCCTTCAGAGGAAATCCATAGGGTGTCCATCTAGAGCTGCCACGGCCAGCTCTCTCCAACAGATCCTTCACGGTTGAGTTTGCTGCAAATTCTTGCACAGACATCTGCAAAGAAAAAACAGAGAGTCAAAACACATTCCTGATAGTTGACACCATGATTATCAATTCTGTAACTTTCAGGATTCACAAGTAGATACAGACCTTATCGTTCTCAATCATAATGATAAAGACAGGCCCATCAGTTCCACAATCAGGTTTGCAAGAGAAGGGACAATCTTCAGAATGAGCTGGGAATTTGCAAGGTGGCTGAATCGATTCAGTGTGGCCAACAGATGACTGGTCTCTGCTCATTGTCTCGCACTGCCAGGTTACAACCCAACGAGCCCACTCTACCATCTGAAGAACAAAAGAGGAGTGTTTGCAGTCATTTTCTTTGTATCTCCAATGAGCGGCAAAGCCATATTCAGCTTGCAAGTGCATCTCTTTTGTTCGGATCTGAACTTCAAGAGGCACCATGCCTTCCCCGAGAACAACTGTGTGAAGAGATTGGTACCTAAAAATTACACATCCATATTAGGGGTAAAAACTTGCAAGAAAAGAGAGCGGCAGAATCAAATCTCTCACGCTGCTTACCCATTGCATTTGGGTTTTTCTATGTAGTCCTTGTATCTCCCAGGTACCTCGCGCCATAGCTGGTGAACAACTTGAAGTGCTTTATAGCAGTCCTCCTCATTTTCAACAATCAACCTCAACCCATGAATGTCATGGACTTCATCCATATTAAGCTTCTTCCTGTAGAATATGAAAATACTGTTAGCTCAACTGTCACAATTCACAAAGGCAACATTAGTAAGAAAGTAGCATTGCACATAATGCACAAGGCTTCCAAAAGTTTCTAACTGTGTAATGACAATGGCAAGTAATTATCATCATATTGAATAATCTGCAGAAAAACGATTCCTACACAGTACAGCCCTAAATAACATGTATGTCTATAAACTACAGGCACTAAATAATTGGCTGATCAGCCAAATCCACTGGTGCAACTTTTAAAAGTGTATTAAATGGGCAGAGAAATTACTTTAGCATCTTGCAGTAAATGCTGTACAAGCTCTTGTGACGCCCTGAAAGTACGTGATAAGAAACAGATCCATCACTTAACGCTTGCTCCAATTTCTCCACGGCAGAGGTAATCATAGCCTCGTCAAAAGAATCCATGAGTTTTGATGAGAGTTCATTGTGCTGATCAGGGTTAAGATGTTTAAAGCATTGGTTCTCCAGCTGCTCTTTCCAGGTTGAGATGCCTAGGCGATTAGCAAGAGGAGCAAAAATTTCCAAAGTTTCCTTTGCAAATCTTTGCTGCTTTGTAGATGGTAATGCATCCAAAGTAATCATATTATGCAAACGATCAGCTAGCTTTATGAGAACAGCCCTTGCATCGGTCATAGCAAGGAACATGGTGTGTAATCGATCTGCCTCAACAGTTTTACTGGCTGTATCGAAGTCTCGTGCAAGCTTGCTCAATTGACTAAGCTTTGACACCTGGACGAAATGATTTAAGTTAAAACAAGTTCCACTTGGGAGTCGGGATTATCATTATTAAACATAGAAGACAGCAGATGCTTGACAGTCCTATGATCTCTTTAACCTTCACTAATCAAAGACATACTCATACCCAATATTAAAGTCAGTTTTTGGCAAATAGTGATTTGGCCATGAGTGATTGCAAACACATTTTGGATACTGTTAAAACATTCAAAGCTTGGTGTGCATAATACTTCAAATGAATAATGTATTTAATCTACATTTGAAAATTAAATGCAACACCTTTTGCCTATGGAAAAAGGACCATTAACAAAATGTTTAAATGCCCAAAGTTATGAAAGAGAGTGTTAACAGGGAGCTTCAGATAAGAAAACAAGTCAATCTCCATACCCCTTCAACCAGATCAGCAACACCAGCTCCTAGCGTCCGGAATATATAGTCATAAGTCATGAATGTGTCATCAAGTGTGTCGTGCAAAAGTCCAGCAGCAACAACAGTCGAGTTAGCCCCAATCGTTGCGAGTAAAACTGCAGTCTCAACGCAATGCTGTAGATAAGGATCACCAGTAGCTCGCACCTAAAAAACCAATACAATACAATAAGTCAAAACTAAAACTTTTACTAATAGCAGTAGGAATTAGTAAAAGTCAGGCAGAAACAATCACCTGTCCTCTATGGGCTTTCTCAGCTTCATAAAATGCCTTCACCACAAAATCATCATAAAAGATTTTATGCCTTGCCTGTGCACCCAACAGCAAAGTTTTAGCATAAGGTTCTGAATTGGACTCTAAGAAACCTTCTTCCATGTTAAAGGTGAGTTCATCCAATAGCCCTGATGAACGGGAATCAACATCCAGGACCTGAAAAGCCACCGGATCGTGATCAACACAGGATCCCAAGGCGTGCCTAACAAAACCATTGAACAATCCACCAGTCCCAGAACGAATGGAACAGACATCCCCAACAATTCTCTTCGGAGGACTTCTGGAATATGATCCAATTCCACTACTACTAGTGCTACATGAAACAGGCCCTTGAAACACAGAAACTGGACTCTGATGATCCCTTTTCAATGACGAGCTGAGGGATGAACAACGAAAAGAGCTGCTCAATTCGTCGCCTCTATCATGCCACAGAGACCCCAAATCCTCGGTTCCAGTTGAATAGCTGGCCTTCACGGTTGGCGAAGAGAACAGAGACGACAGGCCACCGACAATGGATTTCTGGGACGAAGAGGATGTCGATGAGGAAGACGACGATGATCTACCGTTCAAATCGAAATCATAAGACGCGTGAGAGTGGCATTGATATGGTGTAGAACACACACTACTCGGCGGACTTGCGTACAGTGCTATCGTCGGAACCGCCATAACCCACCAATCTAGAAGCTGAAATTCTGAATATTACCACCAAATTTTACAACAATTCGAAACCCTAATTCCTAAATTGTTTACAATTAATTCAGAAATAATCAATCTAAACCTGAATAAATATGTGGAAACCTATAAATTCACAGATTTTTCAAGATAAGTTGGGTATTTACAACAAATATGGGAAGATCTGAGTGATTTTTTTCCCAAAAAATGGGGAAAATGAAACTTGAACAAGAATTTAAACAAAAAAAACTCTTAAAAATTGTTGGAAGAGAGAGTGGACTGATATTTTTACTGGAATTGTTCTTTGTTTCTTTTCCAAACCAATTACTCTTTCTTCAATCTGAATATGAAAATACTATTTGCGTTGATATTCTTCTATACATTCATACTCCTCTTTATGGTTGCTTAGGGGCCAGGAATACGCAAAGTATAATGACCGGAATAGCCTCCAGATGTCTCTCAAATAACGGGAAATTTCCTCCTTTTCCTTTGGCGTTTGTTTCTCCGGTTTACAGTTTTTTAATTAAATTATTGGTAACATCTTTTTCAATGTATTTTTAAAACTATACCAATACCCTATTATTTTAATGTACTAATGGATTACAACAATAAGATAACATTAAATTAATGAAAATTAGTGTTTAGATAAGATTGGAACTGTATTTAGTGTGTCAGTGCCTCATTTCTCCTTTTTAATTTAATGATGCATTAATATGAAAATTAGAACCTTGTATCTAGTTCCTTCTTCTGCTAATTTAATCACCGGAAGACAAGGTCAATATCAACAGTGTCTAGATTAGGAGTATTAGACCTCATTTTTTTAATGTACAATTATAAATTAAAATTCTTTGACAATTAATCATTTACCTAATTAAAAAAAAAGGGAACCAGATACGCTATTATTTCAATCCATCTTCTGTGGCTCTAGTAAGTGAAATATTTAACTCAATAATTGTGATGGAATGACTTCATCCAATACATTTAAACCCTTTTCCTTCTTTCTTTTCTTTTCAATTATTATACTTTATGTATGTACTGTGATTCCTTGTTTATTTATGGTTATTTACCTTTCTTTTATTTTATTTTTAAAAGTTATTGTACTCTGTATCTCTTAAAATTGGGGATTTATGTAGTTTTTTATTTCTTATTTCTTGCAAAATGGCAATTTGTTCTATTTACTTTTTATTTGTTTGTTTTCTTCTTGACCTGCTTGTGTGTTTAGATATTATTACTTTTCCTAATTCTGAATGGGGCCGGTATACAGGATTCCACTGATGAATCTCTAAACAAAATCCAAATCCTAATTTAAGAGGATATGATCTAAACCGTTAATCTATAGTGGGGACACATCACGAGAATTCCTGACCGTCATTTCCACCCATTAGATGCGGGTAAGAATAGCGGGTCCCGCGCAAAAAAGTATGTAATTTGAAGAAAAATGCAAGGGTACATACGTAAATATGGTTTTGCAAAAATAAAGAAAGAATTCAACGAATCCGGCTCGTCTCTCAGTTTTGCTTCTAGAACGAGTGTTAGGTGTAGGAAGGCGATAAGGACGGGTTAATTTACCCGACCCGGAAAATAGAACCGGTTTACTGTGAGAATAGTAACGTGTCGTGTGAAGAAGTAGTACGGACAAACACGTGGTCAGCGTAACACTTGGACGATACTTTGGCGGCCATGACTATTGAATGCCAATGGTGGATTCTCAACTCCATCAACACTCCACGTGTCCAACTTTCAATCTACTCAATCGATAACAATATACTCAGTATAATTCAATAATATATACTCAGTACTATAGTTGAACATTATTTTGATGATTTTGCATAAGTCAACTTGCTAAATACGTTCAAATTCAAATAAGTAGTACGTAGTGATTGTTGTGGCTAAGTCATGTTGTTAGATTGTTCATAAAAATAGGGAATCCATGAAAAACGTAAATAATTAAAACACCCATATTATATATAGTGGAACATTAGGGAAATTGCAAAAACTAAAATCAAATATTAGTAATAGTTATTCGTTTGCCTTTCTCTTTTCCACTTTGGCTAAATATCTCAATATAATGAATTATTGTATGCTTATGTAATAAGTATGGCCCTTGAACAATTATCATCTCATTTATTAGCTATTTTCTTGGATTGTAACAGCACCAAGTTGTTCGGCTGCAACGGGTCTAAATACGGGTCATCAGCTTTTTCTTTTCTTGGACTTTAGTTCCAATTTCCAGGGAATTACTTCTTTCTAGTTTCTACATGTGATAAACAACAATTAAATAGTCAACTCTGCTAAATATGAAATATCGAACTTCTCCTAACCCACCGGAAGTGGCGGAGTTTGTGTCTATTCTATTCATGATAGATTTTACTTATAAAATTATACTAGATATGTTATTATTTTTTAAGCTAATACATCTATTTAATTTGTCAATTGCCACAACCAATTAAACCAAGCTGAGATAGTGGACATGCATATTTACGAGAAAAATCAGTATCTAAAAACATGATTAGTTCGACTCATTCGAGTTTAGGTAAATTAATAACTTGTTTATTTATAAATTCAGTTCATTTTGATTTATCATTTTTATTTAATAATTTAAATGAATTATAAGAAAATGTATAAATGAATCAAAATTTAATAAGAATTTTTATGTTAACTCGGTTATTAAAACTCGTTCAAATTAAACTTTGCTATTGATGTGACTCAAAACTTTATTGGTCTGTTATACATGACAATTATTTGCAAAGTACGACAACTTCACCTAATTTGATGACATGTTATAACAATGCAATAAAGCACGCATGAAATTAATTATAGTCAAATTCAGATACATCAGTAAAATGGCATGCTATCAAATTTCTATAAAATTATATATACAAATTTATTAAAATTATAAAAAATTTAAATATGAATCATTAAATTTAAAATATATTGATTTAATACCAAATCCATAAAAATTTAAATATAGAATGTGCCTCTGTATTTGAAGTACTTTTTTTTGTTCTGCTATGATTTATTTGTAATTATACGTTTAAATCATATAAGTTTGGCTGCCATCCACTTAGCTTTTTTCTTTATTTTTCTAAACTAACAAGTGATATATATTAGTTTGGTTTTATATTTGACAGCTATTAACTGACATTTTTATTTTGATATTTGATAAAAATTATGTCAGTTTGGGTTTTATACTGTACGACTATGCTGCTTGTTGAGCATATCATTCAAGTTATTATCTAAGATTTATGATCCTATTATATTAATGGTTCTTTATGTATTGTTATTTATGATCCGTTTGTCGGAATTAAGGTTTATTTTGTAACAACCTTCACAAACAATTATTATCTTCTTAAAAATATTTTTTCCACTTCACACAATTATTTCTTCCCTACCTCATATTTGTTACCAAAGTGGTCTTCCAAGTATATATTGGAAACTTTTTTTAAAAAAGAAAATAATCCAAAAGTTTGCCTTTTGTATGTACGTTTTATACCAATTCAGTGGTGAGAAAAAGATGCTGTTAGGTATAATTTTTAAGTACTATCAATGACGAAAAATAATTGAGTACTGAAAGTAAAAAAAGCTTAAGCAATTATATCAATAATATAGCACATAAATGTCATACTTTAAATATATCTTACTTTAATTGTAGTAATTATATTATCATACTCAACTAAAATAAGAGATTCAATTATTAGAAACCAATTGAAAATCTAAACTTTTAAGATTTTTAGCATTAAATAAACTATTATATATAATGTATGCTTTCCATAAAATATTATAAGTTTAACTCAACTTGTACGATTAAAATATTTCCGTCCTTGCCCACGATAGACGGGATATTCTGATGATGATGATGAAGAAATTGAGACAATTAGTTTAACAAAATATCCAAAATTCCAAATGTGCGGTAAGAAAATAGCATCATATGCTTGAGTTTACAACAACTTATTTGATGGAACATACACAAAGTATCCTAATCTGTCTGGCCAGTTTTTTAGAAATTCGAAAGTGCTTTTAAAAAATAATTATATATAACTTTTAGTACTTGGCTAGACACAATTTAGTTTTTTTAGTATTTTTTTAGATTTGTTTGCATAAACTTTTAGTTTTAACTTATTTTATCATTTTAGTTTAAAATTAAGTGTTTATAAACACTTTTTTTTAATTTACTCAAACACTCCAAAAGTATTTTAAAACTATTTGACTAAAAGCACTTGAAATAAGTCAATCAAAACCAACGCGCTTAAAACATAAAAAGATGTTTTTCAATCACTTTTGCATCTCTGAAACTATTATGAACCAAGTCCAACCCAATGTAGTTACTAATGTCATACAAGTTGTTATTGGGCTGACAAGAGTTATTGGGCCGAGAACGAGCAATAGGGTCAGGTTAATTTGGGATTCGGGTTGAGTAGTGGGCATGAAACGTTCCTTTAAAAAGGGTAGTGATATGTAAATTAGGAATTATGCAAATTATTGAGAAAAATGTCTAGTCCTCTCATCCCATTTCTTTGAGTCTATGCTTCTCATCTCCCCTCTAGTTATCTTCTACAATAATTTTCTTTGTTAGTTCCATTTTCCGTTGTAATTTCGAGTTTAGTATTATAATATTTGAATGTTTCTATTGTGAAATTGGAGTTGTTACAGAAACACTTTTAAAAATAAATAAAAAATATTAAACAAAAAATCTATTTAAAATAAGTTAATTCAAATACCGACTAACAAGGAACGCAATCAACGATTGTCAATTGTTGCGTCCATTAATTATTTATTGAAAAAGAGTATATTATAGAAGTATGAAAATGGGAAGAAGCAGACGACAATTTGCACACAAGGAAAGTGGATGGAATGGGTTTGCGTGTGGAATTATAACAGTAACTCTGTATGAATAGTAGTGGCGTAGGAACTCTCTTGTGTTAAACGTGCAAGCTAAGCATATGATTCCTCAAAATAAATAATATTCATAAATTTTCAGAATTATTAATAATTTTTATTGATTTAGCACAAACGAAAAGATTATATTGGTATCTCATATTTGAAGGTAAAATATATATAATTTAAAAATAATTTTAATTTAAATATAATATAAAAATAATAGTATTTTTGGTTTTCCATGTATATTGATAAAATCCTAATTTATCATTGTGATAATTGGCAAAACACGTCTAATATTTAATGTTATATTCATATATCATGGGAATCAAAATCAGATTTAATTGAAACCAGAAGTATAACTAATTGATAATATATTTTCTATGTAAGAGTTTGAAAAAGTTTTACTCATATATATTGTTAAATATATGTATCAATTAGTTAACTACTATTAG
>JAJOOO010011219.1:0-11742 GCA_029582685.1 Solanum piurae
CATGAGAGTATAAGGTCGATTGTTAGAGTTGTTTTGAGTTAGATTCTTGTGTACATATATTGGGTATCTGAATCTAAAGATAATTTGAGAAAAAGAATCGAGTTTAGGCGAATTGGGGTCAGAAAATGAAGAAGGAAAAGGTTGGCAGAATCTGGGTACCAGATCCGCATCGCGGACCTGCTCCTCAGGATTGGCAAAATTTTCTCCGCATCTCAGAGTGGTCACGGACCGTTCTGCCTCAAAATTTATTTCGCGACCAAATAATTAAATGCATCTCCGTGCCGCAGACTTGTTTCCAGACAGTGATTTCTTGATCTTTTCTCATGTTTAACTATCTAAAAACACTCATAAACATCATGAGATCTTTCCTATCACAAATTACAATTCTTGAATCCATATTTCAATTCAAGGAAAGGTAAGAGTCAAGTCAAGAGAGGTTAAAAGTCAAGTCAAGAGAAGTTGATGGAGTCTTCCAAAAGTCTTTTACAAATGTTTTAACTTGGTTTTAAGACTTGAGTTTTGACTTGAGTAAGGAGTAGAGTTTGAAGTTTGAAGTTCATTTCTTCAAAGGAGTATATCGGGACTATATATTCTCAAAGAGTAAAATGTTTTCACATTTAAAGAAGAAAGGAAACCTTGATATCCAAAAGAGTCTTTGAGCTAGTTTTCAGTTAAAGAGTAAATGCTCTCAAGATTAAGCAAGAGAGTAAACTTTGATTTCCAAGAGGAGCCTTTGAGCTAACTTTTGAGCAATTATCTCAAACCACAGAAAGAAGTATATTTTTAAATATAAGAGCTAGTATCATATTTTGGGAGTAGTATTGAGCACCGATATGGGGGAGAGTTGAGACAACTCTCATCCCCCATAAACCATGTAGCCACCATGGGTAGAAAAGGGTCATACTTTTTAGATGATTCCTTAGTGATTTTTAGCATAGACTAGTAGATCCACTTAGTAGTCAGGATCTATACCCTCGGCAAGGTATAGGACGGCGCTAGCAGCGTAAGACAAAATGATGTATCATCACAATAGCTCTTACATGATGGTTGTCGGTAAGAGAAAGTCTCATAGAAGTATTTTGTATTCTTATATACACAATTTATTTGTATTTTCATATACAAACAGAGTTCATATTGTATCTTTTCATAAAAACATAGTTGCTATTTATGTTTAAAAGTTTTTCTTTATACTACATTTCCATTATTTCTTTATATTGAAATGAGTTCAGTTCAGTTCAGTTCAGTTGAGACCAGGTTTTTTCTTTGAGTTCCTTTAAAGCTTATGTCTTGTTTTAGTATTTCCCCTCACATGCTCGTACATTCAATGTAATGATGCCATTTGTCCTGCATCCTTTTATGATGAAGATACAGGTAACCAGGATCAACATCCAGCACTTCATTGATCCAGTTGAGCATTCAGAGTATTGTGGTGAGCCTCCTTGCTTATCGGAGGATCCTTATTTACACCGCTTTAGTAGTTTTCAGTTGTTAGGATGATCGGGGGTATTTTCCCGACATCCATCTCTGTTATTAGAGGCTTCATAGATAGATAAACAGTTAGTTAATTCATTTTTCATTATCTTGTTATTGTTTTATGTTTTGAGACATGAATTTCCATCTTGGCTAGTTGGATGTTTCTTTTAAAACATTCTAAGTTATTTCATGAGTTCATTATATGAAACTATTCTTCTTGTGTTTAAGTCTTTCGCTAAGTAAGAAAGTCAGGTCAAGGGTTCGTTTGGGGCCAGCAATGGTTCTTAAGTGCCAGTCCCAAACTTCGTATCAGAGCACCACAGAGTTCAAGTGTCCTAGGGAGTCTATAAAATCGTGCATGTAGAGTCCTAGTTATCGGTGTGAAGCGCGTAACATCTATAATTAGGTGGCTGCAACACTTAGGAACTATCTCACTTCTTTCATACTCATTTCGTACGATAGAGTGTATCTATATAAAAGTTTCTTCTAATTTGTCCTTGTGCGTGTCTTTCCTTTGATCATGCCTTCACGAAGAGCTGTCAGAGGTCGTTTGGCTAGAAAGAATGTTTAGCCATAAGAACAAGGGGTACCTAATGCACCAGAAGTGCAACCCCAATGAGACGTTACCAATGTTGAATTTCATGAATCTATTCGGATGTTGAGCCAAGTAGTGACCAATCAAGCTGGGCAATAGAGAGGGAATCGACAGGAAGTGGTTGACACTTCAAGGATCCATGAGTTATTAAGGATGAATACACCAAGCTTCATAGGTTCAAGTGTTACTGAGGATCTAGAAAATTTTGTTGAAGAGCTTCAAAATGTTTTTGAGATCATGCATGTTGCTAATACTGAGAGGATGGAACTAGTTGCATAAAAAATGAAGGGTGTCGCTAGGATATGGTTCAACCAATATAAGAAGAACCGAGATGATGGAGCACCACCTGTGAGTTGGGCATGTTTTGAGAAGGCCTTCTTGAGGCATTTCTTCCCCTGAGAACTGAGAGAAGAAAATCTACGAAAGTTCCTCACCCTAAAGCATGATTCTTTGAGCGTTCATGAGTACAGTCTGAAGTTCACACAAATTTCCCGCTATGCTACAGAGATGGTTGCTGACATGAGGAGCAGGATGAGTTTATTCGTTGTTGGGTTGTCTCGCCTGTCAAGTAAGGAAGGCAAGGCAGCTATGCTGATAGGGGATATGGACATAGCAAGGCTAATGGTCCATGTGCTGCAAGTTGAGGAGGACAAGCAGAGGGATAGAGAAGAGTTTAAGAATAAGAGGGCTAAGACATCAGGGAATGATTCCGGGCAGCAGAAAAGTAATGCGAACCGATTTTCCTTCAAACAGAAACAAAAGGGACCTGCTCCATCATTTGCTAGTGCACCTGCACCAAAGAACAAAGGTGAGTACAATAGTCAGAATTTCAGAGCTAAACCTGTCTATTCTCAAGGTAGTATGGCACAAGCGGGTAGTAAGCCTCCTACATGTGCTAAGTATGGTAGGAACCACTCAGGGATGTGTCGTGCCTTCTCTACTGGTTGCTTCAAGTGTGTCTAGAACGGTCATTTTATGCGAGAGTATCGAAAGAACAATCATGGTAATGGTAATAGGGGCAATAGAGCCCAGTCTTCTTTAGTTGCTCCACCAGACAGAGCTGCATCTAGAGGAGATTGTCGTGCCTTCTCTACTGGTTGCTTCAAGTGTGTCTAGAACGGTCATTTTATGCTAGAGTGTCGAAAGAACAATCATGGTAATGGTAATAGGGGCAATAGAGCCCAGTCTTCTTTAGTTGCTCCACCAGACAGAGCTGCATCTAGAGGAGATACTTTAGGGGCAGGCGGAGGAGGAAACCCCCTTTATGCTATCACTAGTCGCCAAGAGCAAGAGGATTCGCCAGATGTTGTCACTATTATGATCCAAGTCTTTAACTTTAATGTTTATGCGTTGCTAGATCTAGGAGCGATTTTATACTTTGAAACTCCGTATGTTGCGATGAATTTTAATATTCTTCCTAAGCAACTTAGTGAGCCTTTCAGTATTTCTACACCTGTTGGTGAGTCTATTTTAGCATAAAGAGTCTATCGTTATTGTCCCATTTCCATCAATCACAAGAGCACCATGGATGATTTAGTTGAGTCAGACTATGGTACATTTTTATGTCATTCTTGGTACGGACTGGCTTCATGCCTGTTATACCTCAGTTGATTATAGAACTCGAGTTGTCAAGTTTCATTTTTCTAATGAGCTGGTTATGGAATGGAAAAGCAGTTCAGTAGTGCTTAAAGGTCTTTTATTTTGTACCTTAAGGCAAGAAAGTTAGTTTTCAAGGGGTGTGTCTATCACTTAGTCTGAGTTAATGACTCTAGTATTGAGATACCTTTTATTCAGTCAGTTCCAGTAGTAAAAGAGTTTCTAGAAGTTTTTCCAGATGATCTTCCCAGAGTTCCTCCTGAGAGAGAAATAGACTTCGGTATAGACCTTCTTCCAGATACTCATCCCATATCTATTCTGCCATAAAGGATGGCACCAGCAGAGTTGAAAGAACAGTTGAAAGATCTCCTACATAAAGGTTTCATTCGACCAAGTGTCTCACCTTGGGGTGCTCCAGTCTTGTTTGTGAGGAAGAAGGATGGTTCCCTTAGGATGTGTATAGATTACCGTCAATTGAACAAGGTTACCATCAAGAATAAGTATCCTCTTCCGAGAATTGATGATCTCTTCAATCAACTTCAGGGTGCCATTTGTTTCTCTAAGATAGACCTCAGATCTGGCTACCATCAGTTAAGAGTAAGGGAATGTAATATTCCAAAGACAGCTTTCATGACCCATTATGGTCATTATGAGTTTCTGATCATGTCATTCGATTTAACCAATGCGCCTGCAGCATTCATGGACCTTATGAATAGAGTATTCAAGCCTTATTTAGATATGTTTATTATCGTGTTCATTGATGACATTCTAATCTATTCGGGGTATGAGAAAGATCATGTTAGCCATCTCAGAATAGTCCTCCAAACTCTAAAGGATAGAGTTATATGCTAAGTTCTCTAAATATGAGTTTTGGCTTGAGTCTGTAGCATTTTTAGGTCACATTGTATCCGGTGATGGGATTAGAGTTGATACCCCAAAAATAGAGGTAGTGCAGAATTGGCCTAGACCCACATCTCCAACTGATATTAGGAGTTTCTTGGGGTTTGCTGGATATTATAGAAGGCTCGTAGAGAGGTTATCATCTAGTTTGTCCCCTTTGACCAAGTTGACTCAGAAAATAATGAAGTTTTAATGGTCTGAAGCTTATGAGAAAAGCATTCAGGAATTGAAAAAGAGGTTGACTACTGCCCCAGTATTGACCTAACCGAAAGGTACGCAAGGCTTTGTTGTATATTGTGATGCGTCCAGAGTTGGCTTGGGTTGTGTGTTAATGCTGAATGGTAAAGTTATATCTTATGCCTCTAGACAGCTGAAAGTTCATGAGAAGAACTACCCAACCCATAACTTAGAGGTGGCTTCCATAGTTTTTTCTTTGAAAATATGGCGTCATTATTTGTATGGTGTTCATGTAGATGTATTCACTGATCACAATAGTCTTCAGTATGTGTTTAGGCAGAAAGAGCTTATTCTCAAACAGAGGAGGTGGTTAGAATTACTCAAAGATTATGACATGAGTATTTTATATTACCCAGGTAAGGGTAATGTTGTTGATGATGCCTTGATCAGGTTGTCTATGGGTAGTACCGCCCATTTTGAGGAAGATAAGAAAGAGTTAGCAAAAGATGTGCATAGGCTTGCATGATTAGGAGTCTGACTAATGGATTCCACAGAAGCAGGAGTAGTGGTAATGAATGGGGTTGAATCATCATTAGTGTCAGAAGTGAAAGAAAAGCAAGACCAAGATCCTATTTTGCTTGAATTGAAGGCAAATGTTCATAAGCAAAAAGTAATGGCTTTTGAACAAGGGGGAGATGGTGTATTGAGGTATCAAGGTATATTGTGTGTACCAAGGGTGGATGAACTCCAAGAGAGGATCATGGAGGAAGCTCATAGCTTCAGATATTCTATCCATCCGGGTTCCACAAAGATGTATCATGACTTCAGAGAAGTATATTGGTGGAGTAGTATGAAGAAGGGCATTGCTGAGTTTGTGGCTAAGTGTCCGAATTGCCAACAAGTTAAAGTAGAGAACCAAAGGCCCGGTGGTATGGTTAAGAATATAGAACTTCCGGAATGGAAGTGGGAGATGATCAATATGGACTTCATTACTGGGTTGCCACGGTCTCGCAGGCAACATGATTCTATTTGGGTGATTGTTGATAGAATGACAAAATCAGCCCACTTTTTGCCAGTAAAGACTACCCATACAGCAGAGGACTATGCCAAGTTGTATCTTCAAGAAGTAGTTAGACTTCATGGGGTGAAAATTTTGATTATTTTAGATAGAGGTGCGCAATTTACTGCACAGTTCTGGAAATCTTTTCAGAAAGGCTTGTATTCAAAGGTGAACTTAAGTACTGTTTTTCATCCTCAAACAGATGGTCATGTAGAGCGCACTATTCAGACTTTAGAAGATGTGTTGAGGGCCTATGTGATTGATTTCAAAGGTAATTAGGATGATCACCTACCTCTCATTGAGTTGCTTATAACAATAGTTATCACTCTAGCATTCAGATGGCTCCTTATGAAGATCTTTATGGGAGAAGATGCAGATCTCCTATTGGATGGTCTGAAGTTAGTGAAGTAGGGCTGATAGGACCAGACTTAGTTCATCAAGCTATGGAGAAGGTGAAAGTTATTCAAGAGAGATTGAAAATAGCCCAGAGTCGTCAGAAATCCTACACGGATGTTAGGAGAAGAGACCTAGCGTTTGAAGTAGATGATTGGGTATACTTAAAGGTTTCACCCATGAAGGGTGTTATGAGATTTGGTAAGAAGGGGAAGCTTACTCCCCAGTATATTGGCCCTTACCGAATATCCAAAAGGGTTGGCAATGTAGCTTATGAGTTAGAGCTACCACAAGTATTAGCAGCGGTCCATCCGGTATTTCATGTTTCCATGTAGAAGAAGTGCATGGAAGATCCTTCACTAATAATACCAACAGAAGATATTGGTATCAAGGATAGCTTACCTTATGAGGAGATTCCTATTCATATTCTAGACCTCCATGTTCGCAAGTTGAGAACAAAAGAGGTAGCACCAGTCAAAGTTCAATAAAGAAATTAGTTTGTTGAGGAAGCTACTTGGGAAGCTTTGGAGGATATGAATAAGAGATACCCACATCTCTTCGAATCCGGAGAAGTTCCAAATTAAGGTACTAATCCTTTTCTTGGCTTTTATTTTAAGTTGGCATGTTGTATTTATATTTTGCTTGTTGGGTGTTTGAGCTAGGTGTTAGATGTTACGCCTTAGCCTACTAAGAGTAATCTCATTTGAGGATGAATGTTCCCAACGAGGAGATATTGTAACACCTCGCTACTAGAAAGACTTAGAATTAGAAAGAGGCATTTTTGGAAAGAATGAAAAATCTGGAAATTTGACAAAGTTAAGCTAAATATGAGTTTTGGGTAAACTTCAAATGACCATAAATCCTATATCAGTAATATTTAGGTGTCCTTCAAGATACTGTAGGAAATATCTTTGAGTTATCTTTCCAACGCCGCTGAGTTTGCGCGATTTCGAATTCGTATGAGGGAGATATGCCCATTTGAAGTTGGACTGTCTAGATATGGAAAGTCAAAACCGGGTTTTAGAAGGGTATTGTGGTCTTTTCACTAACCAACTAAATTGTTTTGTTTTTTGGTAATTAGTTGGGGTCTAAACTAAATTGATTCAGTTTACGCTTTACAATATTGAGTTAGGGTTTTTAGAGAGGAGAAAAGAAGAAAAGAAGCAAGGATTCGTAATGTTCTTGAAGCTAGGCTTGTGGATTTTTTCAAGGGGTGATCCCTACGAGGTATGTGAGTTCACATAGCTTTGGGTTCATTCACCCATGCGCCAAACATGTTTACTTTAGTATGATTTTTGTCCTAAAAGATAAAGACTTTGATGTTCTTGAGTTGTGTTCTTGAATTGCCTTCGTTCTTAAATTTGGGATGAGATTGAGGAGTTCTTGAGAGTTTAAGGTCGATTGTTAGAGTTGTTTTGAGTTAGATTCTTGTGTACATATACTGGGTAACTGAATACAAAGAGAATTTGAGAAAAAGAAAATGAGTTTAGGCGAGTTGGGGTCAGAAAATGAAGAAGGAAAAAGTCGACAGAATCTGGGCACCAGGTTGTCGAGGACCTGTTCCTCAGGATTGACAAAATTTTCTCCGTGTCGCGGGGAGGTCACGGATCATTCTGCCTCAAAATTTATTTTGTGACCAAATAATTAAATGCATCTCCGCGTCGCGGACTTTCTTCCATACAGTGATTTCTTGATCTTTTCTCATGTTTAACTATCTAAAAACACTCCTAAACATCATGAGATATTTCTTGTCACAAATCACAATCCCTGAATCCATAATTCAATTCAAGAAAAGTTAAGAGTCAAATCAAGTGAGGTTAAGAGTCAAGTCAAGAGAAGTTCATAGAGTCTTCCAAAAGTCTTTTACAAACGTTTTAAACTTTGTTTTAAGACTTGAGTTTTGAGTTGAGTAAAGAGTAAAGTTTGAAGTTCATTTCTTCAAAGGAGTATATCGGGACTATGTACTCCCAAAGAGTAAAATGTTTTCACATTTAAAGAAGAAAGGAAACCTTGATTTCCAAAAGAGCCTTTGAGCTAGTTTTCAGTTAAAGAGTAAATGCTTTCACGATTAAGCAAGAGAGGAAATTTTGATTTCAAAGAGGAGCCTTTGAGCTAAGTTTTAAGTAATTATCTCAAACCACAGAAAGAAGTATGTTTTTAAACATAAGAGCTAGTATTATATTTTGGGAGTAGTATTGAGCACCGATACGGGGGAGACTTCAGACAACTCCCAGCCCCCATAAATCATGTAGCCACCATGGGTAGAAAAGGGTCATACTTTTTAGATGATTTGTTAGTGCTTTTTAGCATAGACTAATGGATCCACTTAGTAGTTAAGTTATATACCCTCGGCAAGGTATAGGACGGCCCTGGTAACGTGAGGCAAAATGTTGTATCATCACAATAGCTCTTACATGATGGTTGTCGGTTAGATAAATTCCCACATAAGTATTTTTTATTCTTATATGCACAATTTATTTGTATTTTCATATACAAACAGAGTTCATATTGTATCTTTGCATACAAACAGAGTTGTTATTTATGTTTTAAAAAATTTTCTTTCACTGCATTTCCATTATTGCTTTATATTGAAATGAGTTCAGTTGAGTTGAGACCAGATTTGTTCTTTCAGTTCCTTTCAACTATATGTCTTGTTTCAGTATTTCCCCTCGCATGCTCGTACATTCAATGTACTTATGTCATTTGGCCTGCATCTTTTTATGATGCATATAGAGGTAACCAAGATCAGCATACAATGCTTCGTTGATCCAGTTGAGCATTCAGAGTCTTATGGTGAGCCTCCTTGCTTACCGGAGGATCCCTATTTACATCGATTTAGTAGTTTTCAGTTGTTAGAATGATTGGGAATCTTGTCCTGACATCCATCTCAGTTATTAGAGGCCTCATAGATAGATAGATAGATAGATAGTTAATTCATTTGTCATTATCTTGTTATTGGCTTATGTTTTGACACTTGAGTTGCCATCTTGGCGAGTTGGATGTTTCTTTTAAAACATTCTAAGTAATTTCCTGAGTTAATTATATGAGACTGTTCTTCTTGTGTATAAGTAATCCGCTGAGTAAGTAAGCTAGGCCAAGGGTTTGCTTGGGGCCAGCAATGGTTCTCGAGTCCTAGTCCCTCCCAGGGTGTAAGTTCAGGGCGTGACAATGACAAGATGAGAAATCAAGTCTAGTGTTTGAGAGTAAGATAGTAATGAGTTCCAAAGAGTTTGGGGAATATCTTTTTAGAGGTCCTTTTAGTAATGGAGTGATGTTAGAAAGAGGAGGTTGATGTTCTTAGCGTGATAGTGATGGTGTGATAATTCCATCTAAGGTTATAAATGAAGAGGAAGAGGAGGATGAGGTTTTACTATAAGAAATAGTTAAATGAGAGCCCTTAGTTGGTTTCGAAGGAGTTAGTTAGTAGGAGTTGTTAGAGTACTAAGCTTGAATGTGGTGTTGTTAAGCATTAGGTGGTTCTTGATATGAGCCCAATGTGGTAATAAAGAGTAATAGTTTTGGAATTAGATTCCCTATAGAGAGGTATAGAACCTAACCTAAGGATTTGAATTAAACTTGAATATAGTAAGAGTGTACCATTAGACGCAGACCTTAGTACAAGTAACCCATTCCATACCCAGTCCAGGCATCATTCGAGGATGAATGATCCCAGAGGGAGATATTGTAACACCCCAGAAATTTTTTCAACTGAGACTCGAACCACCCTTCATTGTGAGTAGATTTTACCGAGGAAATTAAAATTTCTTGAGTGTTAAGGTCAGTAGTTATAGCACCTTGAGTTTCAAGAAGAACTAAAGAGAGTTCATTCAAGTCATTCCTAAGTTACTTTAAGTTTTAGGTCAACTTCAAACGACCATAACTCTCAGTACATGATGAGTCAGGTGGGCAAAAGGTATCCAATGAAATATCTTTCAATTATCTTTCTAACGCCACTGAGTTTGCTAAGTTTTGAGGTAGGATAAGTGAGATATGCCCTTTTGAAGTCAGGCTGTCCAAATAAGGAAAGTTACCCAAAAATTGTAAGGGTATTTTGGTCTTTTCCTTACCAAATCAGATTTAATTCATTTTTAGAAAGGTTTCAAGGGTCTAATCCTATTGGGTTCAGTTTTATATCATAATATACTCCTAGGGTTTTAGTTGAGAGTTCAAGAAGAGAAAAGAGGAAAAAAGAGGAAAGAATCAAGGCGTTGGTCGAAGTTCTTGAGTTTTCTTGCAGATCTTCGCAATGGGTTTGATCCCTAAGAGGCATGTAAGCTTCCATAGTGTTGGGTTTGTTCACCCACATGCCAATCATGTTATTCTCAGCGAAATTTCATTCTTGAAGTTGAAGGATTAGAGTTCTTGATGAGTTCTTGAGAAGTGTTCTTGAAGTTCATCCTAAATCTTGTTGTGTTGGGGTTTTGATGATTTCTTGAGATGGAAGTGAATATTTATAGGGCTGTATTGAGTAGATTAGAGTGTACTTATGTTAAGTAATCGAATCCAAGTGATTGGGGATGAAACCGTACGATTTTAAGCCAGTTAAGGTGAGAAAACGAGCAAAGAAATTCGTCGGGTTTTTTGGGTTGGGGCCTGGCATGTAGCGCCAGCCAGTGTTCCCCAAATCATGTTCTGAAGTTTATGGGCAGGTGACCCACGCCACTCAGTGCGCCAGGGTCGCCTGCCCCGTCCAGTTTGCAATCGGTTGCTCCATTTGAGTTCTTTTAAAGTGTACCTTCACTCCCTTTCGATTCTAACTACTCTAAGCTACTTCTAAACACCTAAAAATCATTCATAACTTGATCATAACCTTGAATTCATAATTCAAATTCAAGGTAGAGCTAAGAGTTCAGTTTTGAGAATTATTTCGAACATTCTAAGAAAGTCCCTTCGAGTTTTTTTTAGGAGTCTTCTACAACTTCTAGTAACTTGTTTCAAGACTCGAGCAAGTGAGTATGAGGATGAGGAGAATGTATTAATGAGTCTACTTTGTCATCATGAGATCCTTCATATCATGAATCATAACTCTTGAATTCATAATTCACATTCAAGAGAGAGTTAAGAGTAGAGTTCAAGAAAACCTTTGAGTTCAATTGTGAATCCTTTGAAATTCATCATCGATTTGAGTTTAGTTTTGAGGAAGTATGTTACGCCCCGAGACTACCCCCGAGATGCGGACACGGGACCTAGGACCACAAGTGATCCCAAGCTAACCCTGCTGGCATGATCATGAGCATACAAAATATAATCTGAATAATAGAATCTGTGCGGAAGCTAAATCATAAATAAGATGAAAAGATGGGGAATACCCATATACTATAACTGAAATATATGAAAACTGATGAGTTTAATACAAAGAAGTTATTAACTCAAAACTAAGTTGAATCTAACTATGTCTGAAATAAGGCTCTAAACTGACTAGAAATGTTGGGACATGCCCCAACTAGATCTAGCAAAACTGAAACTAAAGACTAAAAGCGATAAAGATAAACATGTCACTAGTCCTCGAAGAATGAGGACTCACCACTGATGCTGCTGAACTGAAGAT
>JAJOOO010011221.1:0-12232 GCA_029582685.1 Solanum piurae
TACTCAAATGCCCTCGCAACAAAGATGATTCCACAACCACACAAAATTTCTCAAAAATTTAAGGTCTCGGAATTACATACAACTCTCACACTCAAAAAGATGAACACATGCATGACTCCACCCATAGGCTTGCCCTAATTGTCCAATCAACATTTGTTTTAGCTCACTCAAGATCACAAAGGTCTTTTTGAGGCTTGTAATAGGATTGAGTGCAAAGGTATGGTCATTTAGGCTTAGTGTCTTCTACCTTCATTAAATATGGCCTGAAAATCGCTTTTTCTCCTTCTATTTCACATTCAAACATGTTCATAATCCACCCTATTATTCAACTAAACATGAGTCACCGGATGCCCCATTTTTTTCACTATTTTCACACACTTTATTTCACAACCTTTTCTCTGTTTCAGTCTTTTTATTTTCTTTCTTCTTCTTTTATCTTCTTTCTTCTTTTTTTCTCTTCTTTCTTCTCTTTTTCTCTTCTTTTTTTTACATAGAGGGGTTCTATCTTTTTCAAAACAATCCATCAAAAGGGGAATTTTTCACACTTCTTGACTTTCCTTCTTTATCACCACACCCCCAACTTAGGCTTTTGTGCTAAGTTGGCTATTCAAACAAACCAATACTTCATAAAGGTTATGGGTGATGGGATAAAGAGGTCAAAGTTGTTCAAGTTTCTTCCAAAGAAAATGATAGGCTCAAAAGGTACCAAGCAAGGTTCACACTTCTCACAAGGTTGGCCACAAAGAGGTATATTGTCAAATTTGTTCACTCTTCAAAACTTTTGCCTAAGATCATTTCAATTGCTTGCTTCACTTAATCAATCGGACCAACGGGACAAATTCTAGGTGTCATCCAGCACAATGTTCAAGACAACCTCACCACACAAGACATTGATACAATTATCAAACAAGACTCCACAGTTTCTAGCTAGAGTGCAATGTTCATCATAAGAGACTTAATTGACAATCGACTAGTCACAACGAGATGCTAAAAGTTCACATGTTGCCTATGTAATTTAGTTTGCCTCATTGTAGCCATGCATTCATTTTGTTCAATTAAGTGCACTATTCAAGTCATCGGTATTTACCACAACTGACACTCAAATTTGCACAAGAACAGTCATAATAACACACAAAAGAGGTGGCAAAAATTTTAAACTTAGTTCAGAACCATTTCAACACCATTTTCAAATTAAAACAATGGGCCACAATTTATCAACAACCAGAATCAAAGAACCAAGATATATATAAATGAATAAGCTCCAATATTCACAAAAACACAATCAAAATCAAACCAATATTCACAAAATAGGCTGCAAGAGGTAGGTATGGGAATACATCACCCCACCAACAAAATATGCAGTTTTCCTCAAATGCAACTAAAAATAGAAATAGTCTAAAAAATAATAGAGAAGAAGGTAAGAAGATCATCATGCCGGACTAGGCTAGGGTGAAGTCTGCATACCGGTCACACCCTCTGTCCGGGCATCAATGCCCGGTGTCTCAGCATCCTTGGCTCCACTGGAGCCCATTATAGATGGGTCCTGATGTGATGCCTGCCTAGCCATCTCAAACATGGCACCCTCCAAGTCATCCAAATTCTCATAGATTGTCTTCTCACAAACACCAAGTTGCTCATTATCTGTCTCAGCCTCGGACTCAGCAGCAGCATCATCACCTCTAGTCTCATCTCCGGTAGTAGTTGGAGGCACCTCTAAACAAGCTAGAATATATGCACTCGGCATGTCAGGAATCTCCACCGTCCCAAATATCATCGACAGGTCAGTGGACTTTAGCTCATCAACACCTCTACGCAGCCCCACAATATCGACCTTCAAGGCTGTCACAACATCAATAGCACCCTGGACCTTCTCACACTTCTCCACTTTTATAATCAGGGCATCCAAGGCCAACTTGTGGCCCTCAATATGAACATCATACTCCCTTATCTCAGCCCTAATGCGGGCTAAGGCAGCAACAATAGCCCACTCTATCATCCTACACTACAACAAATTAGAGATTTAGCTGTAATTATTTAACGGCAATAATACAATTGCCACTAAATAATGTTTTAAAGTTAATTATTAATGGCATTTGTCCTTTTGCCGGTAATAGTTTAGCCATTTAACGACAAATAGTCTGACCTTTAATAAAAATTACTTGAAAAGTCTAATACATACAACCTAATTCCTTTCAACTAAATAAAATTCCCAAATTCTAAAAGGCTCGTCACTCTTTTCCATTCCATCTGAAGCAGTAGCCTTGAGATTCAACGGAGTGATCGGGAGCTCTAGAAATTTATTTGAAGCACCAGCAAGCCTCCTTCCATGGCTACGTACGACGGATTCAGATTGAAGCACTGACAATTTTCATTCTTTGAGTTTGCTCGCTCTTCTACTTCCAACCGGTAATATCTCTCCCTTTAATTTTCTTCTAAATTTTAGCAACTTACTGATGAATCTCGATCAGATTTTTTTTATTTGATCTCTCTTTCTCGCTGGTAATGTATACATGCATGTGCTATTAGCCTATAAGCTAGTAAATATGCCTTCCATCTTTAATTTTCTTATAATTTGGTTTAAATTCTTTTATAAGATAAGGAATGTTACTAGATCCAAAAAGTGTTTGACAAAATATCCAAAAAGTGTTTGACAACTTTTGGATTTCACTTTTCAAGATATTGAGTTGATTTGATTAGCGTAGTATAGCTTTGGCGAAAGCATAGCTCCAAAAAAACAGGTGAGAAAGATTTCTCTTCTCATTAGAAAGGTAAGTCATTAACTGATTCTTAAAAATCTCTCTTATTTCTAGATAAATTTTGGGCATAATTTGATTCTACA
Organism: Solanum piurae; assembly: GCA_029582685.1. Classification (NCBI taxonomy): domain Eukaryota; kingdom Viridiplantae; phylum Streptophyta; class Magnoliopsida; order Solanales; family Solanaceae; genus Solanum; species Solanum piurae. The sequence continues at coordinate 2,840 of JAJOOO010011221.1, forward strand.
TAGGCAAAAATTAGCAAGGAACATCACATTTTGGAGATTGGATTTGGTTGAGGAGGTTTCGCGGAGGAAGTTCTCAAGCAAACATGATGTAAATATACTGGTATAACTATTTCTGAGCAGCTGCTGGAGTATGAAAAGATGAGAGTTGAGCGAGCAGGCCTTTAGGTATACCACTTGCATTTTCTATGGAAGTTCAAAGTTTCTATGTGACTAAGATGTATAATTTCTATATGATGAGGCAAGTGATAGAAGCAATTAGGAAATTCCACTTCATGACCTAAACTTTCTATAACTAAAATGATTCATTTATTGATCGTGGTGTCTGGGCCAACTTAGGCACAACTTAGTACTTCTTTGTACTTCCTATTGACATGGGAACGTGATCTATTTTTTATTTGCAAGCGAAATCCCAGTACTCTATTAATATTCAATTCAATGAATTTTTTTGATAGGATCAAATTACATTTCTCGTATGTCAGTATCGTCAAATGCCAAATAAATATGAATATGACAGGATTATATCAGTGTATGCTTTTATCAATCTATATATTGACATATTGTTTGTAGTACTTAATAGATGTCAAGCCAATGTTACAATTGTACTAATTATCATTTTCAGCGAGGTGTTCGAACATATTGGTCATAATTTTATAGAGAAATTCTTTAGTTGTTGTGAGTCTGTATTGGTAGAAGATGGGCTTCTAGTTCTACAGGTAATGAATACATTTAACGCGATACCTCAACATATTCCACTGTTTATTTTTACCTTTTTCTCAAATTCTCTTGAATCACAAGTGTTTACTTTCCTCAATTTAGTTAAATGGCAGACGTGAGGTATGTTGAATGCATAAAAAGCTCAGACTTCATGAAAGAGTATATATTTCCAGGTAGAAGCTTGATTGCACTAAGTCAAGTAACATCAGTCATGGCTTCTGCATCCAGCCTTTGGTAAAAAAGAGTTTATTTTGTGATTTTGCACTAGTGTCCTTAGCTTGTCAATCTTACAAAAACATTTCTTTTTGAAATAATTTTATAATTGAATGATACAAGTGCAGTGTAGTGCACCTGGAAGATATAGGAATTCATTTCTATCAGACAATGAAATGTTGCCAAAAAGAAAAGGTAAGGCCACATTGACTGATATATTTTGAGCTTTAATTCACACAAAGGAAAAAATAATAATAACAATCTATATGTAGGCATTAAATGTGACTGTCTCTATCGAAGATTTTTCAATTGCTTTACCACTTGTTTGCTTAATGCTTTCCGTTTTTACAAATCCCGGAGAAAACTGATGAGTCCGAGATTTTGATTCATTTAGGGCTTTGTTTATGTAGATTTGGTATCCTAAAATGCTTATTCTGTACCAATAATTGATGTTAAATCCTTGATTTTCAGGTATATATATTAAGGAACAGGTCAAGGACACTAACAGGCAAAAAAGGAACAAACAAGCTGAAGAAATGAAGAAGGGTGAGTCTGAGGATCGCCAAGAGCACTCGGCGTGTCACCGAGTAGCTCAACAGACCGCCTAAAGTTCCAGTGTACAAAGCCCTTAAAGAAAGAACCAAGTTGGCGATGAAAGTGAGCAGTCGGCGAATCTCTGAGTAGTTCTGTGATGCAGTGCTAGATCACCCAAAGTTACAGATCTGGAGGTTGTTGAGCACCAAGGCAAAATGACGATGGAATAGACCAAATGGAGGCTCCCTGAACCCAACTTACTTCGCCGAGTGACTCTACGCAACACATTTTTGGCGCCTATAAATACATTTTTGAACATTTAGTTTAGTATCAAATACTCTTTCGAATAATTTATTATTAAGTTTTGAGCACCTGGAGATAGTTTTTCTCTAGTTTTTCCTTAGCTTTGAGGGATTAAAATTTTTCACTTTTGAGAAATTGGAAGTGGGTCTTTGAGATACTTCGAATTGGAGCATTGTAAGGACGAATCTACTCTTACCTAGTTGATGGATAATCAATCTGGTAATGGTTTTTACCTTTTTATTATGTCTAGCTAAAACCCCAATTCTTGGGGTGTGATTATCTTATTATGGGCTGATTTAGCTTATGGATATTGTTAATTATTTGTTTAAATGTTATTTAGAAGTGATTTTAATCATTAATTGTGGTTTAATTTAGGAATTGTAGTTGCAAATTCAGTTCCAAGTTTGTTTTCTTGGCTTGCTCAAGAGAGAGGTTTTAGAACCAAAGTTATTGGTTGATGGTCAGTGGGTATCGGGTTGACCTGGGTTCAGCTCGAGAGAGTGAATCCTAAACTCAATCCCACACATTCAACTCAAAAGAGTTAATGGACTAAGGTGAAGGCTGCTCTTATTTTGCATGCTTGTTGATGTTCGAGAGAAATCACTTGAATCGGGGTAAATTGTTCAAGAGAAAGATTACCCCCCCCCCTATAGTCTAGCTTACTCACTAATATCTAGTTATTTACTAATAGTTGCAGTTACCCATACGTCTATAATTGCCTATAATTGATCACATCCCAAGAACCCGTCTCATTATTGTTAATTTTTATTGCTTATGACTATTTGTAGCTGTTAATCAAAACCAAAACCTCCATTTGACATTTGTGTGACCCCTTAATTTGAATGATGTCTTTATTTGATAACATTTATTCCTATGACTGATTTGAACATGTTCATACTTCCCAATTGAATCTGAAACACGTACCACTCCCGTGGGATTCGACCCTAACTCATTTAGTTAGGATTTATACTGACTAGCGATCGTTGACACTTAGAATTGGATGAAGTGTCCTTGAAATGTTAATCAAAATGGTGTCGCTGCCGGGGAGTGGTGTCGTTTGAAATTCTTTTGGTGAAGTTGAATTTTGTTCTTGTTAGTCATAGTTGAATCTACTTATTTTTAGTTTTGATTTTTATGTTGCTGTTTGAAACAGAGGATATGAGTGTCAATGGATGCAATGGTATCCAAGTGGGCCACCAAGATGACATCGGAAATCTTAATAATGTCAACGAATCAAATGGCAATGACCCAAATATTGTGGGTGAAGTTGGTGCCATTCGCTTTCCCCCAGCTGAGGGAACGTTGTGTTCCACATTACAAGCACCATATTGCAGCTCTTGCAATTGAAAGGGTTGTTTGGTGGGTTGGCTCATGAGGATCCCATGAGCATATAAGGAACTTTGTCGATGTTTGGGACCATTCTCCTTTAAAAACATATCTCAAGAGTCGTTCAGGTTAAGGTTATTCCCATTTTCTCTAATGGGAGAAGCATGTAAGTGGTTGGCGGAGTTGCCAAGAGTTTCTATTACTTTGTGGGAAGAGATTGTCACCGCATTCCAAGTGCGGTTTTTCCCTCCTTCGAAGATGATGACTCTTTGGGACAACATCCAAAGCTTCAAGCGTTTGGAGGGTGAGCCAATCCATGAGACTTGGCTAAGATTTAAGAAGTTGGTGTTGCAATGCCCAACTCATGGATTGCCCGACAATGTTTTGCTGTAATATTTTTATCGAAGCATTGATTCGGTGAACAAGGGAGTGGCAGATCAACTTTTTCTAGGAGGTTTAATGCAACAACCTTATGTGATAGCAGCCCAACTCTTTGATGGCATGACCAAAATTAATCGGGCATGGTACACCCGTGAAGATCAGGTCTCCCCTCTCACTTTTAAATTGACCAAAGAACAAATTGAAAAAGATCAAGAGAGGGAACAAATCATGGAAAAGATGATGACTCAGCTAGACATTTTGTCCAAGAACGTCATGGGTGCTGGTACTAGGAGTGTTAACGATGTCGGTGTTGGTGGTGTAAACCCCGAAGAAGCCAAGTTTGAAGTGTTGTACAACAAGGAAGTAAACTTCTTAGCCAACCAAGGAGGTGTTTATCATGCAAACTACCCAAGGTCGGGTGGTAACCAAGGTTGGAATAGAGATAAGGGCTGGAGAGACCGTGATAGAGAGTGGCGTGATCGAAATGCTACTTGGAAGGAAAGATATGGGGAGAAGGATAGGTATGTTCCTCCACACGAATGTCAAAAGCCCAAAGATTGTGAGGGTGGCCGGACTGAGGTTATGCTCTCACGTATTCTCAACAAGGTTGAAGGTTCTGACAAGATGTTGAAGGAAATGAAGGAAGATGTGTCGACTCTCAACCAGACGGTGACTTCTCATTCCGTCTCTATCAAGCAGTTGCAGATCAAATTTCTTCTCATCTTAACCCAAGACAACAAAGGGGGTTGCCTAGTGATACTATGACAAACCCCAAGAACGAAGCTCGAATGGGTACTTGCATCGTGCCACGACGTTAACTAAGGCGCTTCTTGGAAGGCAACCCAAGTTTTTATTGCTTTATTTTTGTTGTTGGAATAACATGTATTGATTGTGCAGGTGAAAAAATGGAATGTGTTTGAAATATGTAGGTTGGCGAGCCAAAAGTCCAGTCGGCGACTCACCGAGAAGGTCAGCGAGCCCGACTTGGACCGCCATTGGACTCAAGAAATTATAAGGATGGAGTTTGTAAAACTCGGTGATCCCATGGAAAAGTCGGCGATTCACCGAACAGGTCGGCGAGCCCAACTTTGTCTGTCGTTTGAACCCTCAAGTTAATTGGAGGTCCTGTAAAACTTGGCGAGGTAAGTAACTACTCGGCGTGTCACCGAGTGGTTCGGCGAAGGCGACTAATATCACCAAAAGGGCGCGAACTGAACAGTTTTAAAAGGCCAAAGGTTTAAATTTTCAAACTCTTTCACATTCCCCCACTTTTTAACTTCACACAATCACACCCGCAATCTATATTTCCTATATTCTTGCATTTTACCACTTTTAAGTCATTTTTTCTATTTTTGGAGTTGGAATTCTTTGCCACCTAGCATTACAAATCGTATTTCGGCATAAAAGGTTGGTTTTCCAAACCCCAAACTCATAAATAGTGGTTGAACTCATTTGTAATTGTGTAATTCTTATTGATGTGTATCAGGCCTCTCTAAAATCGTAAATGTATGCCAGTTTGCCTATTCTAGTTTTGATATCGTGCCTAAATTGCCTGAATTGTGAATTTCCCAATTTGCATGCTTTAAAATTGATCATAAATTGTTGGGTTGCAGTATTTTGTTGTTGGGTCTAGTCGGGTGAAGTCTGAGTAACTCAAATTGTGCTAAATGACATGTTTTTCCCAATGATGGAGCGTTTGAAATCATTCTTAAAGGCTAAAGTCGTCAAATAGCCAATTTTGGCCAAACCATGCGAAGTCTGAGTACCCCGATTGCATGGGTCTAATGGGTCTGGGCTTAATTGAGAATGTGTGATGTTTGATTTTGTTTTCAGGGGCTGTGGACTTGATTTTGGAATTCAGGGTTGAAAAATGGCACGTTGGGCAGTTTGGCGAGCTGGGTCGAGCTCGTCGAACAACTCGGCGGTTCACCAAAGTCCCCCAAATCACCTTTAATTTCGTGTTTGAATTGAATTTGAGTCTGTAAATTTCGGCGAGAAGCCTGAGCTCACCGAGTTCACTCGACGACTCACCGAAAGTCTCCTATGATCGCATTTTCTGTGCCCCTAACTCTTAAAACACACTGTAACTTTCGGTGGGCTAGTCTCAGCTCGCCGAAAGATGTCGGTGATTTTCCGAAAGGCCCTGAGTATCGCCGACCTGTCATTTTTATGGGAAATTTTCGAACCAATCCATTTTGTGAGCCCGATCTGGCTTGCGAAAGTGATTCGACGACTCACTGATCGGTTCGGCAAGTCTTACAGCAGCCTATTTTCTGCAGTTTTCTTGAACTATTTCTAACTCATTTTAATGTACTTTGCAGATATGGCTAGAACAAACCTGGACAATAGTTGCATGCCGCCCTGGAAAAGAGCACGGGCATTGTCATTAATGAAGGGGCAGCTAACCCTCTTAAAAAGGGAAAGACGACACCTCCCAATGGAGGAAAAGGCAAGGGAAAAACACCTGCATCTGAGGTACCGGAGCACATCTCTGGCAGCGATGGGGAGTCCTTTGATTCCTAGGCTGCAGTCTATGAGCTTGAAGATGACCAGCCTCTGCAATCCCGGCGTGATGAGATTCATTCCAGAGTTCACCAGGATTCGTATAGGATCCCAGAGGCCACCCCTCCTGCTTATGATACAGTCCTAGATCTGACCCAGACCGTGGTTTCAGAGCCACCAGTACAGGTTCCTCCTCCTTGGCTACTCAACAGGCTAAAGGCCGAAGGACTGAGGATGATTCTCGAAGAGAAGCTATTGTCCATAGAGGGCCTGGAGGGCAGATATTTGGGGGTGAGGGACACACTCTGGTGGCACATATTTGACATTTTCACCAGGACCCGAGGCCCATATATCCCAACCTGGGTCTGTGAGTTCTATTCGGCTTACAGTGATTTAGTTCCTTCGAGGAAGAAAAAGGCAAGCGTCTTCAGACCGGTGAAGTCTGTCATAGTCCGGGGGAAAGAAATGGGGTGTAGCAGCGATCACATTAATGTTGTTTTTGACAGAGCTACGAGGTTTGAGCACGAGTATGAGGGTTTGGCGACAACTCAATCCCTGGATGACCTAAAGGGCTGGCTTCCCCCCACCCCCTTATTATTTCTGATACCACCCCGAGGTGGATTGAGGCGGGAGTTCAGATCGAGAAGAAGGACTTGAATGTAGCTGCATAGTACTAGTTCGGATTAATCAGCAGCTCCATCATGCCTTCACAGAATGAGTCCATCCTTTACCATCCAAAGTCAGCCTATCTAGGTTCGATCATAACAAAGAAGCGGCTCAACTTGGGATTCATCATTGTGCAGGAGATGTCCATGAGGGCCAAACAATGCCAGACGTCCCTTTCATTCCTGGTCTTGATTATAGAGTTATGTCGGCATGCTGGATTTCCTCGTGATGAGTAGGGGGACATCAAGATCACTCCCACATCTTCCACAGATATCCGGTGTATAGAGGTTGAGTACACTCAGGAGGAGGAAGGCAGTAGGAGAGCAACTCCGATGGATGCATCCCGGGAGGTTGATGTTGAGTCGATACCTGCAGAGGCATCCTTACCTACTCGAGTCTACGGGCCTTCAGGTACTACCGCTTCCACTTCCTCCCAGGTTCCTGGTTCATCTACTGCTTCCCAGCCCACAGGATTACTCAGGCTATTATCCTGAAGATGCGGTACTTATCCCATTCTACCGATGTGCGGGCTACCCGGTTGGAGGCTGAGGTACCTTGGATGATTGAGAGGGCCATTCTAGTTGTGTTAGCACCCATCCGGACATATATTGACACTCTCACGGCGAGAGTAGAGACTTGTGAGAGTCGACAGGGGGCTACTTCAGAGGTGACGGCTTTGAATTCCGAGGTTGTAGATTTGAGAAAAGATGTGGACTACTTGAAGTCCACAGACTTCACTTCACTCTTTGAGGAAGCTGATGATATGGATGCCCCAATTAGTTCTGAGATGCCTCTGGCCACCACCGAAGATGTTCCTATGGATGATGTGGCAGCTGATGAGATGGAGGCAGAGACAGATGAGGAGCAGCTAGAGGTGCAAAAAAAGACCATCTATGGAGACCTGCCAGACTTAGAGGAGGCGATTGTACAGTCGGTCATTCAGACATCGCTGACAGAGACGTCCATGGCATGCCTTAGTGGAGCCAGTGCGCTGATGTTACCCCGGGCATTGATGCCCCGACAGATGGAGTGACAACTGCCTTTTTGCATTTGAGGATAACTACCTTTTTGTTTGTGGTGGGGTGAGGTATTTCCATACCTACCTCTTCTGACTATCTTTTGTTTATACTATTAGGTTTTTGTGCTTTGAATTGTGTGTTGATATTGTTTTGTGAATGTTTGAGCTTGTGGCTCCTTATGATGAATGTAAATGGTTTTTGACCCTTCTAAAAAAAAATTGTTTGCCACTTGTGTTGTGTGAATGTGGTTGTTCTTGTGCAAATTTGATTATCGGTTATGATCAATACCAATAACTTAAATAGTGCTCTTAATCGAACAAAAATGAATGCGTGGCTACGATCAGGCCGAATGAAGTTGCATAGACATTATGTGGATTTTTTGCATCTCGTTGTGACTAGTCGATTATCGAATGAGTCTCTTGTGATGAACATTGCACACTAGCGAAAGTGTGGAGTCTTGTTTGATATTTGTGTCAATGCCTTGTGTGATGAGCTTACCGGGAACCTTGTGTGATGACACCTAGAATTTGCCCGGTTGGTCCAGTTGACTAAGTGATGCAAGGTCTTAAATTGATCTTAGGCAACAATTTTGAAGAGTGAAATAATTTAATAATAACCTCTTTATCCATTCATCCATAATCCTTATGAAGTGTGGTTTGTTTGGATAGCCAACTTAGGCCAAAAGCCTAAGTTGGGGGTATCGTGAAAACATGAGGAAAATCAAGAAGTATGAAGAATCCCCCCTTAGATCCATGGTTTTGAAAAATATGGAACCCCTCCATACAAAAAAAAGAGAGAAAGAAAAGAAGAATGAAAAAAAAGAATGAAAAAGTTGTGAAATAAAGTTGTGAAAGTTACAAAACAAATGGGGTGTCCGGTATTCCATTGAAAGTGAATTTTGAGCATGTGTGAAAATGTTGAATAAAAGGAAGGAAAAATGATGTTCATACCACATTTCATGAAGATAGAAGCCACTGAGCCTAAATGACCAGACATGTACACACAGCCCTGTTACAAGCCTTGAAAAGACCCTTTTTGATCTTGAGTGAGCTAAAACGAATGTTGATTGGAAAATAAGAGCATACCTATAGGTGAAGGCATGCATGTGTTCATCTTTGTGAGTGTGAGAGTTGTATCCAATTCTGGAGCTATAAATTGTTGAAGAATTGTGTGTGAATATGGAATCGTCTTAGTTGTGAGGGCATTTGAGTACCTTTGTTGAACTTGAACTTGCATTTGAAGCAAGTATTGTGAACTTGTGATTTTTTTATAATGGTGAGTCACAACTTGAACCTTTAAGTGCACAATTAGTTCTTGCATGAGTAAGTTCAGTCTTGTTATGTGCATTCATGATTAAGTCTTTTGCAACACTGTTTGAGACATCCTTTTTGAACTGTTGGACTTGAGTATTACTTGAGGACAAGCAAAAAATTAAGTTGGGGGTGTTGATGAGTCCGAATTTTGTACTCATTTAGGGCTTTGTTTATATAGATTTACTGTCCTCAAATGCTTATTTTGTGCTAATAATTAATGTTAAATCCTTGATTTTCAGGTATATGGATTAAGAAACAAGGCAAGGACACTAACAAGTAAAAAAAGGAACAAACAAGTTGAAGAAATGAAGAAGGGCGAGTCTAAAGATCGCCAAGAGCACTCGACGTGTCGCCTAGTAGCTCATCAGACTGCCTAAAGTTCCAGTGTGCAAAGCCTTGAAGGAAAGAACCAAGTTTGCGAT